>PVKU01012306.1:0-36317 GCA_004027475.1 Anoura caudifer | reverse complement strand
GTTCATGGATTGGAAGAATTAACATCATTAAAATGTCCATACTACCCAAAGCAATTTACAGATTCAATGCAATACCTATCAAATTACCAATGGCATATTTCACAGATATAGAACAAACACTTCAAAAATTTATATGGAGTCATAAATGACCTCGAATAGCTGCTGCAATTTTGAGAAAGAAGAGCAAAGTAGGAGGGATTACAATACCTGATATCAAACTGTATTACAAGGCCATGGTAATCAAAACAGCCTGGTACTGGCACAAAAATAGACACATGGACCAGTGGAATAGAATAGAGAGCCCAGAAGTAAACCCATTTCTCTACGGTCAATTAATATTTGACAAAGGAGGCAGCAACATAAAATGGAGTAAAAGTAGCCTCTTCAACAAGTGGTGTTGGGAGAACTGGGCAGCTACATGCAGAAAAATGGAACTCGAGCACCAGCTTACACCATACACAAAAATAAACTCAAGGTGGATAAAAGATTTAAATATAAACCGTGACACCATTAAAGTCCTAGAGGAGAACATAGGCAAGAAAATTTCAGACATTTCATGCAGCAACATTTTTACTGATATGTCCCCTAAAGCAAGGGACATAAAGGAAAGAATAAACAAATGGGATCTCATCAAAATAAAAAGCTTCTGTATGGCTAAAGAAAACAGTATTAAAATAAAAAGAGAACCAACTGTATGGGAAAATATATTCGCCAATGATACCTCAGACAAGGGTTGAATCTCCAAAATATATAAAGAACTTACATGACTCCACTCTAAGAAGACAAGCAACCCAATTAAAAAATGGCCAAAGGACTTGAACAGACACTTCTCCAAGGAGGACATGCAGAAGATCCAGAAACACATGAAAAGATGCTCAATATCGCTTGCTATCAGAGAGATGCAAATTAAAACCACAATAAGATGCCACTTCACACCTGTCAGAATGACCATCATAAATAAAGCAACAAACAACAAGTGTTGGAGAGGTTGTGGAGAAAAGGGGACCCTAGTGCACTGTTGGTGGGATTGCAGACTGGTACAACCACTATGGAAAGCAGTAGGGAATTTTCTAAGAAAACTAAAAATGGATCTACCTTTTGAGCCAGCAATTCCACTGCTAGGATTATATCCTAAGAACCCTGAAACACCAATCGAAAAGAATCTATGCACCCCAATGTTCATAGCAGCGCAATTTACAATAGCCAAGTGTTGGAAGCAACCTAGGTGCCCATCAGTAAATGAATGGATCAAGAAACTTTGGTACATTTACACAATGGAATTCTATGCAGCAGAAAGAAAGAAGGAACTCCTACCCTTCGTGACAGCATGGATGGAGCTGGAGAGCATTATGCTAAGTGAGCTAAGCCAGGCAGTGAAGGACAAATACCATATGATCTCACCTTTAACAGGAACTTAATCAACAGAACAAAGAAACAAGCATAATGTAACCAAAGACACTGAAATGGAGAAGGGGTTGATAGTCACCAGAGGGGAGAGGGGAGGGAATTTCAGAGGGCAAGGGGAAGGGTTTGGAACAACAAGTATAAAGGTCACATGTACAAAAACTAGTGGGGGTGGAGATGGGAGGGGGGTGGGGAGGGCTGGGGCGGTGGGCTGGAATGGGAGCAAAAGACAGAAAACTGTACAAGAACAACAATTAAAATAAATTAAAAAAATAAATAAAAAGAGAAAAGAGGGAAAAATGGAAAGAGAAGAAAGAGAAGAAAGAAAAAGAAAAAAGAGGAAGAAAGAAGAGAAAATTGGAAAGAAAGGAAGAAGGAATAAGGCAAGAAAGAAGATATGCAAAGCAAAGGGATTGAGGGGTTAAAAAAAGATAAAAATAATAAAAAATAGTAGAAAAAAATTAAAATTTAAAAAGAGAAAAAAAAAAGCAACAATAAAAAAGAAAAAATAAAATTAAAAAAAAAAAAAACCCAGAACTCTTGCTGTTTTCAATATTGCTGAGCTGGTGTTTCTGGTCTTGCTGGCTGCAATGGTGTAGGGGTGACAGTATCGCTTTTGTCCCTGTTCAGCGCTCAGCTATCTTTGTGCTACTGTCCTCAGAACTAGCCCTGGTCCTCTCCACCCAGGGCCTCAGGTGTACGTTCTGAGGAAGCGTGTGCCGATCCCAGTTGCACGCAGGTGCCTATGATCTTGCAAGCACCTGTGGTCACATAAGGGTTCCAATCCTCGCGCAATCATCCCTGATGGATGGCGGGCTCAGGTGCATGGCTGCCCCTCCAGCACCGGGTGCTGGAGGCTTCACGAGCTCAGGCGGGCAGCGGAACAGCCGTCCCGTGGGTGCGTGCCTGTTCCAATGGCGCTGGGCTCCGGGCTCTCCCGCGAGCCCAGGCCTGCAGCTGTCCCTCCGGTGCTGGGAGTCAAAGGCCCCAGGAGCTCAGGTGTGTGGCTGTCCCAGTGGCGCTGGCCACCAACAATCAGGTGAGCTCCAGTATGCAGTCCTTCTCCAGGATATGCGTGGGTGTTCACACCCCCAGCTTGTCTGCCACTGAGACCCCAACTCCTCTCTGTGAGATTTCAAGCAACTGGGTTTATCCCAGTGCCACTAAAACTTTGTTTGGCTGGGGAGGGAGCAGTTGACCCAGCTTGCTCCCTAATCTTGTGGTGAGCCTGGCGAGAGCCAGCCCAGGCCTCAGACCTGGCCCTGGTGTCCGAGCTGCCCCTTGGGCTCTTATTGTTCTGAAGCACTCTCCTTACCATCTGGTTTTCAGTGTCCACTACACTTTTTGATCTCCTGATTTCAAATATGCTGTGTTTCTGATGGCTGTTTGCTCCATTCTGATGTAAATTGGCCAGAATATTCTCCTGTGTGTAGGGGGAAGCGAAATTTGCTCCTTCCTACTGAGCCGCCATCTTGAGACCCCCCTCATTCCAGTATTATTTATAATCACCAAGATATGGAAGCAGCCCAAGTGTCCATCAGTAGATGGGTGGATAAAATAACTATGGGACATTTACACAACAGAATACTACTCAGCTGTAAACAAGGAAATTTTACCCTTTGTGACAGACAGTATGGGTGGGACTCGAGAACATTAAAAAAGAATAAAATAAAACAATATTTTTTTACAACCTGCTCAGATGTTGTTAGATGCTGCACACTTCTGTTAGTATAAGCATCTTGCTAACACTCATGCTTTTTAAAAAAAATTATTTATTTATTTCTAGAGAGTAGGAAGGGAGGGAGAAAGAGGGAGAGAGAAACATTGATGTGTGGTTGCCTCTTGCATGCCCCCAACTGGGGACCTGGCCCACACCCCAGGCATGTGCCCTGACTGGGAATCAGACCAGCGACTCTTTGGTTTGTAGGCCAGCACTCAATCCACCAAGTCACACCAGCCAGGGCAATTGCTAACACTGGTCTTTAAAGGTACAGTACAAGTGCTTTGAAGAACAGTGAACAGGTAGTGAAGTCAGGCTAGCCCAATGCTCCTATTAGATTGAAGAGTTTGGGATTATGGGCCTGAAAACCAGAAAGGACTCATTATGATCCTTTAGGCCAACCAACATCTCAGAGGGGGTCCAAGCACCCCAGAGCTATATGCAAATATGTGAGTGTGCACAAATGTTTATTTTTCTGGGGAGATGTCCACACCTTTCATGGTCATTTCAGAGGTATCTATGACTCCTCAAATGTCAAAAGTAGAGCTGTCAGTGAAACCTCTTATTTCACAGGTAATAGGTGTGTGGCATGGGGAGGTTAAGTAATTCAAGGTCACTCAGGGCTCCATTTAAATCTACTGATTCCTGACAATTCTTTGTATTGCCTCATAGCAGAACTCATGACCTCAGTTGGAATGGGGTGGTGGGGGTGGTGAAGCTCTGTTTTGCAACGGTTCTCAAATTTAGCTACCTATTATGATCCTATGGATCTCTTGTGGGGAAGGTGCTTCCAACATGCAGCCAGGGTTGAGAATCACTGGGTTAGAATATTTCACTAAGAAGGGTCGAGGGATGGGATTTAGAGCCATGCCCCAGTCCTGTGAGTCTCCTAGCCCCAGAATTCTGTCTATGAGAATGTAGAGATTATATAACAAAGAAGAAGACCTAAATTGAAAAAACAAGTTCTGCTTTATGAATGGGTGGTCAAATGCCCAATCACCCTGCTTCCACTCATGCAAATTAGGACTTCTAACAGAGCCGGACCCCAGGACTTCAGCTGGGAAACCCAATTAAGGCTTCCTGTCTTTTTTCCCTTAATACAATAACACAAATCACAGAGTGCACCCTACCTAGCTTACCTACGTGAGCACAGGTAAAGATACGGGCCCCAGAGAGAGGGGAAGATTCCTGGGCCTGCAGGGCAAGGCTGTCTGGTTTCCATCATACACATGGCAGCATGTTCTCTAACTTTACCAGTGGTCCAGAAGAGGCGAAGTGGAAGAGGAAGGATGCCTGAATCACCTACCAGACTCCTTACTGGCAGCAGTGGAAGGCTAAGGGCATTCTGAATCTCTATAGGAGGGATAGAATGGTCTTGACCATGGCAGCCTCACTCACTAATGACATGTGGCCTACTCAATATATCGAGCTCATCAGATTAGCCATGAGTTTCCCATGAGGTAGGGCACTGGGGGCAAAGGTGGAAATTAGAAAAGAAAGCAAGGGCCCTGGTGTGGGAAGGAGGAGAACATCTCACTTAAACTGTAAAGACAAAGACAATACTGAGTGATGACAGATAAGGCCAGGGTCTCCTTGGCTATAGGAAAGAGCTACTAACCTTCATGGGACAGTTAGTGGCCAAGAATAGCTTTACTGAGGTGACTGCTAAGCTGAATCCTAAAGGAAGAATGGAAGTTTTCCAGATGGACAGGGTGTGGAAAATGAATTTTCACACATATTATGGCATAGAGGCTTAAGTGATGTGGTATTTGAGAGGACTGTAAAAATTGAATCTGACTAATATGTAGATTGCATGAAGAAAGTGTATTTGGATCAAGTCATTAAAATATAAGAATTAGGTATGGCAACCAATCAATGAATTTTGCTTAGGATAAGTGAATTACTTAGCTGACCTCCAAATTAAGGAAATTTTTCATCTCTTTGGTTTGGAAAGATCTTGCTAATTCTGACCAGCTTCTCTTTAATCGCTAGACTTTGGATAATCTCTCTAGGGACAAGATTGCTTTGAATGTGACTCAGTAAGAGTCACAAATAACAGAGTCTGACTGTTCATAAATTCTGAATTAATGTATTTTAAATAAGCTCTCTATGCCTGAACCTTCACAAGAGAATCTCAGAATTGCCAAGTTATTGGCCTGGCCCATGGCTTAACACAGCATCCTCCCCAGAGAAAGTGTTCCTGGGATTGGCTATTAATTCTGATGCTGACTGACAAGGTCTCTTAGGGAGCAGAAGGTCTTTGGAGCCAGACAGGCCTGGGTTTGAATCCCAGTTTAATTAATTAGATGAGTGCTGAAGCAGGTCACACTGTCTCTCTTAGTCTTGGAATACACATTAATATTGTGGAAATAATACTTATCTCATTCAATTGTTATGAGGATCAACCTGGAGAAAAATCTGTGAACAGACTGTCCTGGCCAAGGCTCTTTTTAGTCTAAGGAACAGGAAGCCACTTAAACTAGTTCAGCTGAAACTGAGGAATAGGAACTAAAATACAGAGGCCCTAGGGGAGAAACCAAGAACTGGATGGTCAGGAACCAGGAACTGGATTGTCAGAATCCAGGTACCTGCTCCATCTCCCAGGAGTCCCAGAATCAGTCCTATGGTGTGTCCATCTTTTCTTCTGTGCCATTCTCCCCTTCTTTGCTCTGTGCAGATTGGTTCCTCAGCTCCCTTTCCAACTATCCCTATTTCCCCTTCTCTAGACCTTTCTACACCCCAGCCTTCCTTCAGAAAGTCCTGTTCAGTTTTCCTGTGTCTGGTGCCATGTTTCTGGGAGAACAAAATCTACTGAATCTAAATTGTTCAGTATCCACCTCTGATCCAATTATCTGTGACTAGGGTAAGAGACTAGTCACACAGTATAAATGTGGCCCTAGCTAGACTCATACCTTCAGCTCTGTATGGTGATGATTCCTAGAGAGAGGGCTCATGGGAGTGCAGACATCAAAACATATCAGCTACAAATACCGAGCACAACAAATATTAGCCTCCACCTCTTTCTCCCCTCTTTATCTAGCTAAGCAGGTTTCCACAGTAAACTCTGCACAGATTCATGATTATCTTCAGGTTTTTACTTTTGCTTGGGCTATGCCTTCTACTAAGGATATCCTACTCCATCCATCTCTCCATCCATACATCCATTCATTTATCCATCTGCTCACCTATCCATCCATCCACCTCTATCTTCTTTTTACCTCTCTATTTCCTATTTACCCTTGCAGGCCCACTTCCTCTAGGAAAGCATCCCTGATATCTTCAGTTCCTCTTGATTCTCCTCATTTCTGTTGATTCCTTATAGTTAATAACATATAATTTGCCATTAAATTATACAATGGCTTGGGTTTTTCTATTGATCAATTTTAAGGTGTTAGTCTTGTTATTTCAGTACAAGTGAAACAATAACTTGTTATTTCATTACAGTGCCAAGCACAGAGAGGAACAAAGTGGAAGTGTTCAATGAATGGAGAAAATGACAGCACAGAAAATATTCTATATCTGGAAGAGATCTCAAAAACAATTTAGTCTAGTCCCCTTGATTTTCAGAAAAACAGACAAAGTGCTTTTGTTTGATTGAATATAAAGAATAAAATGGAAACTAAGTATTCTGTTATTCATATAACAGAAGAATTCTCTCCAAATATGCTATAGAAGAACATTTGAAGAATCACAGTTCATTCAACCTGAAATGGAAATTTGAAGTGATCCAGGATGTGCTGTTCAGGTTTATAGATGAGAAAATTCTTTCCTGAGAGAAGGAAGCAATTTGTCTAAGCTCACGCACGTATTTAGTGGCAGAGCTGGGACCAGGCTATGCATCTCCTGCTCACTCCTCTGATTTCCCTTGTACTTACTGTCTCCAAGGGCTTACCCATGATCTGACGGATTCCCATTCTCTGCCTTGACCATGCACTTGGCAGCACATGACAGATGAGCACCAGGCTCATTTGCCCTTGCAGCCTGAGATCTGTATTGCTTCCCTGACCCATTCCTTGCATGGTATTCCTTTTATACCTCTCCTTCCACCTGTCTGTTTTTAACCTTGGCTCCCTTTGTCTTTTTTTTTTTTTTTTTGCCTTGCCTTGTCCTGTGAACTAAATGCTTGGCCCTGTCTCTTTGGCTGTAACTTGGATTCTGCATTGATTTAATTCACATTTACTACACAGGTCCTCTGTGAAAGGCTCTGAATCTGAGGGATTCAGAGATGAAGAGCATTGAGTCCCCACTCAATAACTTCACAATCTGGTGGTGAGAGACATGGGAGCACTGAACAGAGCCCAAAGTGGTAGGAAACTGCCAGTCACAGAAGACTCCCTAGATGAGGTGTTTCCAGAGATGAACCATTAAGGATTCATAAGAGTCAGCTGATGAGGCAGTGGGGGGGGGTGGAGGTCACTGCATAGACAAGCAGAAGAAATAACATCCATAAAGGCATAAAAACATGAAAAAACAAGAGGTATAGAAGAAATGACAAGCACCTTGATGTTCTTGGAGAATAAAAAGGAGAGTAGTGAGTAGTGTGGGATGAGGCTGGAGGGGTGGGCAAACCAAATAGGAGGCCTTGTCTGCAAGTAAGACCATTGTACTGTTGAGATTTAAAGAGCTAAACAATGGCCCCTGTTCCCTGCCCAAGTTCCTAATTAGTTGAGGAAAAGCCCCAAGGAGTTAGTCATATGGAGATAAAAATGTCAGATTTACTGCTGATAAAACAATAAGCATGGCTTAGGTCTGGCCAAACTGCTTGTTAACACCTCCTAGTACTGAACTTAATTTCCCACATGTAAGCTTTTCCTGTAAGGAGAGATCTGCTTAGAGCCCATGAGAACATTTCCTGAGCATCCAGAGAGAGAGAGAGAGAGAGAGATGGCACTGACAGCATGCTTACCTCCTTGTCTTAAATTCACCAGTCGTATAAGGTACTCCTCCTTTGGGGAAGAGGGCAGAGATAGTACTTTAATGGTGATCCCTCCACTTGGAAACATAAAGCAATGGGGGAAAGAAGGTTCCTACCTAGCAATTACTCACCATTTACTGAGCACCCACTTACTGCTTGCTGTCATGCAGAATGCTGGAACTGGACAGAATCAGAATTAGGTTGGGAAGATTCTCTAACAGGATGTGTAAAAGGACATGGAAACCTCTACCCTAGAATGTCTGTATTGAAAGAAACTCTAAAACTCATTGAATCTGGTTTTCCATAAATATTTGAAAATATCTATAGCATCTTCTTCTTGGATATGTCATTGAAAAGAGATTTACCATCTTGCACAGCACAGACATAGCAGAGAAAATGGCTGGTGCCAGCTCAGATGGAGAAGAGCTCTCTATGAGATGATACTCATGTTCTGTGTTCATTTTCTATTTTGCCATTATACCTGCTTGAATGAGTAGGCACTTGATAGATATTTACTGAATGATGACATGAGTAAGTGAATAAAATTATCCCATTCTGTTCTAATATCTGACATTACCATAGATGTGGGGGTCATGACTTAACTAACCTGTATTGGCAAGAAATCTTTCCTTGAAAATAATGTAAGAGGAGATTCCCTGGAATCTCAGGAAACACCTCATCCAGGAGGCTCAGTTTAAACTAAGCTAGGAAAAAATGTAAAAGCCTGGGGTGAAGAAGGGATATGGGATATTTGGCTCTGCATAATCAGTGAAATGAATAGGTTGGCCTCCAGGACATCTGCCACAAGGGGTCTCAAATGCTATTATGTCTCTCTGCTTTCTGTTCTGTGGTCTCTCCTTGTGTGGGCTCTATTCACCCTGTGGCAGGGTAGTGGGCCATCAAATCTATTATTAGAATGAAAGAAGTTGAACAGTGATTAGTTTGACTGAGGTCACATGCTCATTGTTGAATCAATCACTGTGACCAGAAGACATTGGCCCTCTTACTGGTTCAACTTATGTGACAGTGGGAACCCCAGAGGTCAGAGTAAGGAGCATGACTGGTGCCCTACACCAAGGGGTGGTCCCCAAAAGACAGGAGGAAGAGTTATGAGTTGACAATGCCAACTATGGAACCCAGCCTCCTTTGTCTAAGTGTCTCAGGCATCCCTTTGAATTCTGAGAGCTCCTTCCTGTCACAAAGACAATGGTTCAGAAAAGAAAAAGCTGGTGAGTGGCTAATTCTTTGCAAGAGTGAAAGCTGACACAGGCATATTAATAAAGACTCAGGGAATATGTGTGGGGGCCTAATTCAAAGTGTCCCAAGTTGAGTGGAGAATTTTGAAGGAAGACAATTAGCCTTTTTGAGTCAGGCTTGACAAGAATCTCAAGTAAAACACCAAAAGGGAAGAAAATGAGCCTGTTTAAGTAAGGGGCTAGGAACACTTGGTGGCTGTCATCTTTCTTTTATTCACAGAACACATCAAGTACCAGTAAATAATCAGTTGTGAGCAGGGAGTGAAGGTGGCCTCTGTGTTTATATCTGTACAGGTTCTGAAGGTGGGCAGGTCTTCCTGGAATCATTAATCCTTCCTTTCTCCACGAAGTCATTAAGCATTTATTAAAGTTCATCTTCCACCCTACCCCTCAAGCTGAAGTTTAAGGATCTTGAACAATTAACTCAAAACTATATGGGATGTAGCTTGCTTTTAAGCAAATTATTTATGTATTTGAGGCAAAAACAGTAGTTTTAATGTGGACAACTTTGCTCCTTCAGTTTGCCTCTTCAGAGATTAACCCAGCTGCAGTGCTACCTTCCCCAGGCAGCTCAAGGGCAATGACAGACCTGTTTGGAGGGTACAAAGTTCTGTTTGTCTTGACCTATCTTGGTACAGCTATGAAGAGCTAGTCTGTGTTCCATGACCATGTAGTCAATTAAGGCTGCTGTTGGGCCTCATTGCAGCTCAACTTGTCCTTCTGTTCAGTCCTACTTCTTTTCTGTCCCTCCCTGTCACACTTGAGATGTCCCAGGGCACATCCTTGTATGCAAAACTTCTGGTTTCCTGCTTCCTGGGAACCCAACCTGCCACATCCTATCTAGAACTCTATGATCCAGCACCTGCCTTTCTCTCTGATGTCATATCTCATGAGTCTCCCTGTCACTGAGTCTTCTTCAGCCACATGGACCTTCTTTGATGTCTCATGGTCTTCTCGCTTGCTGTTCCCTTTGTGTGTGAAGCCTTCTCCCTTTCCTCCTTTAGGATCAGGTTAAATGGCATGGAGTTAGAGATGGTTTCCTTGACTATCTCCACCCTGTCCAAATAAAAATGGAATTCCTCTTTGTGCAATGCCTTTCACCACCCTTTGCTTCTCCTTTATGGTGCTTAGACCAGTCAGGATGCTTTTGAACAGGACAGTTAGCATGTTCTTATAACAGTTAGGTGCAACGTATAGAGCACCTGACTAAAAGCAACTTAAATAATAGGGGTTTATGAGTCTCAGGTAATAAGAAGTTTAAAGATAATTCTAGGGTTGGTGTGGTGGCTAATCTGTGAAGTTGGGTTGAGGGAATAGTGTTCTGTGCCCCTTCCTGAATGGCCCCTTTCATGTGAAGGAGGCTCAGTTACTGTGACTCCTGGTCTCTTTCTTCCCTTTTATTCTCTCCATCCCTGGGGAAGAGGAGTGACTTATCTGTTTGGTAAATTTGGACAAGCTCCTCTTGGGACTGCTGGTTTGGATATGGTGTGTGACTAGGTACTGAGTCTGCCTAACATGGAGGGCCAGGCCTCACTGGTTCTCCGATTAAGTTACATCCCCATCCATACCACTTATCAGTAACAAAGATGATGTATTTTCCTTCACCTGTTCCTCCATTATCTGATTTCTCAATTTGTTCAGAACTCAGAATGGAAAAATAGAAGCTACTCATTGGGCTTCTCTAGAAACTCCCACAGATGCCACCAGGAGCCCAGATATGTTCAATCTGCCTGCTCTGCCATCATTTGTGTGTCAACAATGTGTTCCTTAGTGTCACAAGATGGCTTTTATAGCTGCAAATATCACATTATCACATGACTATATCCAACCAGGAAGGATAGGAAGAGAGGAAGGGGCTTTTTCCCTCATATAGCTTTCCCTTTTATTGGGGAGGAAATATTTCCCAGAAGCCCCCAGTAGACTCTCCCTTACAACCTATTGGCCAGAAGTGGGTCACATGTCCTCTCAGACCAATGACAGGCAGAAGAACATGGATGAATCATGACAGTTTAGTCCAACTCAACTAAATTATAGCAAGTCACTTGGAACTGGGGATGTGACTTCCCAAACAAAATTACATTTCTGTTAGAAAAAAAAAAAAAAGGAGGGGTATGATGGTGTTGGATAGGCAGCTCCTGGTGTTTGCTGCTGTACTGTTCACAATTTGTGGTTAAATATTTCTTGGTTTGATGATTTATTAATGATCTAACTGTCCTTTACAACTTAAGTCCCACAAGGCAAGATGGTTGGCTGTGTTGTTCATGCCTGTACCCTTGGCACCTATCATAGAGCCTTCCTGAAAGTAGGGACTCAATAAATATTCATGAGAATCTGTGAATAAGTACATGCTCAGAATTGCTGGGCACTGCAGTAAATACCAGAAGATATGTCAGACACACTTCTTTTTTTTTTTTTTCCAAATAATTCATGGTGCAGATGAGGCAAGACTAGCTAGCACATTTAAGTCATTTTTTATCAATATGAAGCAATGTGTCTCTCTTCCACAGTTCTTCCAAATAATATTAATCGAATGTGTACTATGTACAGACACAATGGTAGGTACAGGGGATGTGAACAACACCCAGACCCTGTCCCTAATGGTGAAGGACTAGTGAGGGAGCTGAATGAGAAAACCACCATGATAAAAAATAAGTAGGGAGGCTGAGGGAGCACAGTGAGGGAGGCTCTGTATTTCCTCTTTGCATCCAAATCCAGCCCTGGCTCTGCCACAACATGAGCACTGAAAAAATAGTGGCTGTGGTCTCAGGGGAAACCCTCTCCTCCCTGTCCCCACACAACTTATCAAACATGTAGGGCAGGCATTGTTGGTTCCACTTTGCATATCAGGAAATTGAGACCCAGAGAAGCTAAATGATATTCCACAAATAATGAGGGATGAGACCCAGCTCTGCTGATGGCTTGTTCCTTGTTTCTGCCCCTCATTGCCTCCCTTCCTAGTGAGGTGGTGAGCTGATATCAGATTCTCATGCTTGGGAATTGTTCTGTGTCTGGCATCCTCACTTGACCCACAGACATCTAAATCCATCTTCTCATGTGTAGCGTGGACACCAACATTCAGTTCCCTCCTATCCTTCAGGGAGCAGCCTGCCTTAGTGAATGAAAGTAGCCAGCACTGGGAGACCAAGATCTAAACGTGTAAGACTTACTTTTCTCCTTTTTCTAAAAACAATGATGGTACATCCTTTTTTAAATAACTCACTTTCTAGAAAAATGTGCAAACATCACAGCACAGATGGGAGATTGCATAATTTAAACATTAATTTAAACGTGCTAACTTAACTTCACAATCTGGGATTGTATGAGTTTTGTCAAAGAGCCCTCAAACCTGAGAAGGTGGGGGCAAAGGTCCTTTGTTTTATTATCTGTATCTCCCCTCTAGTGTTCTGTGCAGGCCTTTGTGTGGGATTATAAGGTTTCAAGTGAAATTGGTAACAAATGCCCTCAAAATATTTAAATACTATTATGACCTTAAGCTTTTAAAGAGCTTTGTTTTACCAATTCCCAGCTGTAATTTTCATAGTTTAATGGATGTGAATAATTGTTCTCTAACTAAGGCATATAGAAATAATATTTCTTTATTCCTTTTAAATCACCTTAATTATGACACTAGGTCCTTATCCCACTGAAATGTGGGAATTTAATATCAAATCCTACTGAGAATTCTTTCATGTCCCAGGGTCCTAACAGGATCTGGGAGGCTCGAGTGGGCAAGTATCCTCACTGTTGAAGCCCAAGGGGACCCTTCATAGGTAGGGTTTCCGGGCCATTCATAGGGTTCAGAGGTTTTTCCAGGTGGGCTCAGCATCTCCCTGCCTTAGGCACACTGAACAACCATCCTCTCTGAAGCTCTGACATCTCAGCATAGGCCTGCAGAGTAGTGCGTGGGTGTCTGCTGCATGAAGACACCATGGTCAGCACCCTCCTCCTGGCTGCACAAGTCTTCCTCTCTCTAAAGTCTTTCCACCAACCTTTTCTTTTGGGGGAGACCAACATTTTCTCATCAAATGTGTGAAACTTGAACAAAAGATCAGAAAAGCTCTTGGCTCCAGGCTCTTTTGCCCAGTAAGCAGACACACCTGGGTCCCCAGCTTGAACTGCAGGGAGGGAAGGATTTATGTAGAATAAACATGAACTAATCTCTTAGTATATCATTCTGCCATATGAGTTAATCCTCACCAACCAGTGTTTTTTTTTTAACCCAGAAAGATTAATTTACTAAGAATACCCTATACATGTATTTGAACAATACTTATTTCACATCACTGATGTACAATGCAATGTGCTGGGGTCTGCAAACGCAGCCATGTGATTGGTTGCATTATTGCTCCCAACACATCACCCATCCATGTACCTGCACCCTATGCTGTGTGACTTCTCAGTTTCCCCTACCAGAGGCAGAGCATATGTTCCCACCCCATTGAGGTCAGGTTTGGCTGTGTGGCTCCAGAGTTCATGCTGGAAGGGGCTACACCATCCAAACACTCCATCTTAACTATTGCCCCTCTAGGCACTTTCACAAATATTTCCTAATGGAAATCTCATAATCATCATATTATTAACCCCATTTTACAGATAAAAAATTGAGGCTCAGGGATATCGAGTGTCTTTAGTCAGTGCCTGACTTTTATACATATGAACTGCTGAAAATATGTATGTAAGTCAAATGTTATAGGGAGGGAGGAAGGAGGGGAGGTATCTTTCCATTATAAGAGCACTGGAATTTCTATTTCTGCATCATCTTTGACAATACACCTCCTTAACTTTGTGCATGTTCTTTCATTTTGCTCTTCTCCTTCACAAATAAATATGGTTGGCCAGCTTATATCAGTAAGTGTCAAACTGAAGCTAAAAATTTGCTGATCTGTCTGTTCCATGTTCTCTCTCTTGGTTCTTAATAGTGTTACATTTCTGAGGGCTATGTTTCTTAGTATAAATATCAATGTTATCAATGTTCAATTTTCCACTTATTTTTGTAGAACAGTGAAGGGGAAAATGAAGTAAAGTAGCTAACATTCATTAATTACCTTACTATTTTGTGCAATACCCATAAAAAAACATGCAGTGCTCTCACAATCACCTATGCTGCATTATCAAATATTTTCCTGAGAAGAGAGAAATTCTGTTTGGATTAGGCATGGATGAGAACCCAGTCCTCCACTTAGAAGTTTACATGTCTCATATCTGAAGGAATTTTCCATGGATGGGGTTCTGTCTTCCTACATTTCAAGGCTTGTTTCTCTCCCCTACCCACTCTCTTCTAGTGCCAGTCTCTATAGAACACTTTGAAAGCACCAAGTGACTTCTAGCCCTGTCTCTTTGTGTTATGATGATGGATGAGTGTCACAGTGGGTTGTAGGAGCCTTCTAGAAGCCATTCCCACGCTAGGCCTCAGGCAATAGTGTAATCATACACAAAAGTGACTGTGAACTTTATAATCATTTCACTAGATCTGAACTAAATGGTTCCCCTTAGTCCAGATCCCCAAAATGCCCATGACCATTTCAATGTCACCTGACAGGAGGGAAAGTAGGAGGGAGAGGAAGTATTGTTACAATATCTTCCTTATGCAAATTAAATATATATATTTAAATATATGAAATTCCATTGCTAGGGGCCTACCTGGGTTCCTAGAAGAAGCTGTGCCTATGTACCTGTGTGCTGCCACAACTAAACTGGAGTCACCTGGACTCTGTATGTCACCAGGAATGGGCATTGTGGTAGCAGGGGTGGTAAAAGGAATAGGAGTGCTAATAGAAAAAGCATGTGGCTGATGACCTAGTTCAGGGGTCAGCAAACTATGGTGCATAGGCCAAGTCAGGCCCACTGCCTGTTTTTGCAAATAAGGTTTTACTAGAACACAGTTACACTCATTCATTTACATATTGTCTATGACAGGCTTTGCTCTGCGATGGTGGAGTGGAGTAGTTGCAACTGGTTCAGCTGGTCCCCAAAGCTAAAAATATTTACTATTTTACCTTTTACATAAGAAGTTTGGAGAAAATTGTGATGATCTTGAGGAAGAAGAAAATGAGGCAAGGAAAAGATGCCACTAGATTCAAACTATTGGAGTTTAATTACAGCTCCATCATTTCCTGACTGTGTGCCTTCGGGCAAGATTATGATTTTCCTGAGCCTCAATTTCCTCATCTGTAAATGGGATAATAGTTCTTCTATCATTGTTTGCTATGAGGATTCAATGAAACCCTGTACATAAAGTGCTGGCACAGTGCCTAACACAAAGCCAGAGCTCCATACATGTCATGGGCTATTATTAGCTGACAGCCACAAAGATACCAGTTTGTTGGTTAAAATATTGTTGGCTCAGTTAAAAGGATCTTACATGAAGCCCTGGAGTTCAATGCTAGTGCTTTGTTCCCCGAGAGTTTCTCATGGTTGTAGTCCACCATGAAGCAGCTGGAACAGTCCAGGGCAGGTGTGTTGTGACTATCATCCTGTCTCTCTCCACTGACTCACTACTCCATATCACAACCAAAGTCTAGACCATTTTCCTCTTCTTCAAGACTCTCACCATTTTTCCAGAGGCAAGCAGATTCTCTAATTCAACCCTTCATTTACCCCTGTCTTAGAAGGATTTCTGGGTTTCTAAGGAAATATCAGCTGGGCAGACTCAATTGCTGTGCAGTTGCCAGCTTGCTTCTCCTTTCTTTTCTTATTCCAGATCACTCTTCTTCAATCGTTGCATAACAGGGGATGGGATTGGCAGGAGAAGTTCACTCAGAAATAAACCTGTATCTATCAAAGTACTTTGGGCTGCTAGTAAAAGAAAACCCAACTACATTTAGCTTAAGGGATGAGGATATTTATTAGTTTATTAGCTCTCATAACCCGAAATTCAGATGCATGATGGTTCCAGAGTTGGATTCACATAGCTTAGAAACATCAACAAAGGCTTGTCTTTTCCATTGTGTTGGCTCATCCTCTTTGACTGGCCTCCCTCATGGACCCAAAACAGCTATCCCAGCTCCAGCCATCATGTGCTAATTGCAACATCAAGAACACAGGCAGATTTCCATGAAGCTAATGGAAATTAGCTTAGGGTCCCTCACTTTCTTAGGCCCCTTCAATGCCTAGCAACATGCTCAAGTTGCTCCATACTTCTATGAAATTTAAAAAAATAAGATGTGTATGTTCTCATTTACATAAAGGAAGTGCTTCAAGTTATATAAGCTTTATGCCCCACAAAAGCTGGATCCACCTTGCTCCTAAAGTGGAAAAAAAGAACTGTCTTACTGTGAGTCCCTTTTCTAAGAACAAAGGAAAGCTTCCTGAAAGCACCCCCACTTCTAGCACCACATTGGCCAAAATGGCACTACATGTCATGCTTTAATTGTTACTTGGTGTGTTAGTCTAGGTTCTCTAAAGAAGCAGATGTTGAGATAAGATTAAATGTACTAGAAATTTATTAGGGGAAATACCTATGAGAGAGAATGGGAAGGAGCCCCAAGAGATGGGGAGAGCCAATAGATGGCAGTGCAGGTCTGACTCCAAGTGAAAGAGAAACAAAGGGAAGGTTGGGTGAGAGCATCTTACACTGTGGCAGAGTCTAAGGAAAGTTCAGCAAGGTCTTTAGTGAGAACTCAAGGCACAGTCACCTGTTAGAGTCCTGTGTTTCCCAGGAGTCAGCCTGCCTTAGTGTCCTTGCTACACTCTGTCACTGTTTGGGGGCTTCCCATAGGAAACATGAATCATGACCAAAGCAGAGATGGATTTCTGAGCACAGCAAATTGGACTGATGATGTACAATTCCATTCCCTGCAGTAGAGAATCTCAGAGCACTTTCTTGTGGCCACCACATTTCACAAGGATAATGAGAACACTATAGCTGGCATAGATAAGTAAAGATTCATCACTGGACAGGGAAGGGTCCAGCCTGCTCAGGAACTTGGCCACTCACTGCAGGGAGAACAAAGGTGAGGATTCCTTTTAGTGGACAGAAGGTGAAAGGGAGAGACTGTGATGGGGAGGCAATAATACTGTCTACCAACCTTCCCCCCCTCACCCCTCAGCACAGCTCTTGTGCCAACAGATAGCCACTGAGTGTGTCCATGTCAGCCATACCTGAATCAGACAAGGCTGCTCTTTATCAGGAGTTTCCCCTGATGCCAGGGCCAGTGTACAGTAGAAGTACAGTGAGTGAGGCAGAAGAAAGATCACCACTTTGTTAGTCCTGTCCAAATCTCAATATTAATGATGGGCTTCTTCTAAATTTTTTAGTCCCAGGTCTCTTCTGCAGATCACCCCAGCTCAGGGCTGGACTGCTTTTGTTCTTGATTTTTGTGGAGGTGTGAGACTTGATGTCCTGTGTCTGTTCTAATTTGGCTAATTGCATGTTGTCTATTGAAAATCTCCCTCCCACTGTTTCAATTACATAAAAAGTTCTTCGTGTTCTGCTTGGCAAATCAGGTGGCAGAACACTTGGGGTCCTCCCCTTTGGAGGGAAGATGGGCATCATTAATTATGCATGAAGGTAGCAGGTTGAACAAACCATTTGAGTGACTCTTGTCAATGATTTGGGAAGCAAGAAAATATTTTATACACAGGAGCTTGGATTAATTAGCATTGTCTCCTAATTGGTCTCCCTGCTTCCACTCTTGCTCCCTTCTCTCTCTTTTCTATTCTCTTCTCAACACCCAACACAATTCTGTTAAGATGCAATTCAGATCATGTCACTCTTAGGCTCAAATCCTTCTAATAGCTAAGCAATTATTTCTAGTAAAAAGCCAAAGCCCTTATACTGACCTACAAGGCCTTGCCTCAGGGTTCTGCAAACTGTGGCCCTCCAGCCAAATCCAGCTGCCCACTGGCTGTTTTTGTAAATAAACTTTTGGAACACAACTTTCCCCCTTAGTTTACATAATGTTGGTGGCCACTTTACTGCAGAGTTGAGCATTTGCAGCAGAAACCATGTGGCCTTTGCAGGAAAGCTCCCCCACCCCTGTGCTATGGATCCTCACTCCCTACTGTCATATTTTATCCCATTGCCTCCCTTGCTCACTTTGCTCTATCCACTGTCAGCTCTTTGCTGTTTCTCTAACTCAGCCCACATCCTTCCACACTGACCATGTTGTTGGCTCGTTCCTCAGTGGGAAAACTCTTCCTCTCAGCATTCTCATGACTTACTTGCTCACTAACTTCCCTCAAGTCTTGATTTGATACTGTCTCAGTAGGCACTTCCCAGGTCACCCATTTAAATTGCAACCTTCTCTCTTCCAACAGCCTCCATCTTCCTTCGATGGTTTATTTTTCTCCTCTACACTTTTCACTAACATAATACATATTTTGCTACTTATCTTGTTACCCTTGACCCTGAAAGTAAGCTCCTTGATAATAGGAGCTTACTTATTCTTGTCTTTTTTGCTCTCTGCTATATTTCCAGGGCCTAGAATAGTACCTTGCACATAGTAGGTACTCAATAAATGTTTTTCCAATGGACAAATATGATGTTAAGTACTCAGAATTCTGCTGTACAACAGAAGACCCAAGCAATAGAGGCTTATTTGGGCCAGTAGGATGGTTTCACAGTGCCATCAGAGTCCCTTGGCTCCTCCAGCTGTTCTCTCTACCATCTTTGGAGGAAGACTTTCTTTCCCCCATGGCATCCTCACAAGCACAGGATGTTTACTCCATCTTTGGCCTCTCTACCATGCTCCAGGCTGGTAAAACAAGGAAATGACTGGGAGAAGGAGGTGATACCAATGTCATAACAGCAAATCTTTCCCAGAAGTGTCTAGTACATGTTTGCTTACATCTTATGCCAGAACTAAGTGGCCCAGCCACCCCCAGCTACAGGACAGTTTAAGAAATGTGGTCTTTCAGCAGGACACATTACTGTCCTGAAGAAAATCAAGGTTCTAAGAGTAAGGGGAAAGGAGAAATGGATATTGGAGAGGTGACTTACAGCATCTAAAACATATGGGCTTCAAAGTTTTTTTCTTGGCTGGCAGAGTATGAGCAGAAACTGGGAGAGCTTCCAGGACTTTGGAAAAGTACAGAAGGCAGGATTGCTGATTTTTGCAGCAGATCAGTCCAAATCTTCCCTGTAGTATAGTCTCATAGCTCCTCAAACTTCCCCTGTGATCCCAATTATCATAAGGTTTATGTCATGCTCACCAGAGGTACTTATTCCTGAGCAGTATTTGCAGCATAAGGTAGATGCTCAGGAACTCTTTCTATACAAATTAATAAATGAAGTAAAGTGAATTCTGGGGAGCGCATGCACACACACATAGATACATATATGTATGTGGTTGTCTAAATGCCTATATTTCATTTATTGCATGCTTCCTTTATGTCATCATATATAGTCAGTTCTGCCAACAGTCTTTGGAAACCAATAGTAGCCTCTCCATGTTGTGGTAAGGATTATAGAAGTCTCTGTTTCAAGGCTTGTGTGCAGCAGCACACAGCTACTAAACGGTAGAAGCAAGACTCAAATCCTGGGACTTCTGGCCAAGATGGAGGTGCAGGTGGACACACTGTGCCTCCTCTCACAACCAAAATTAGGGACAACAAAAATTTAGAACAAAAAAACCCAACAGAACAGATAGAAAATTGAATTGTATGGCAGTCCAACAATGATTCACCCAGACCAGTAAGAGGGGCAGAATTGGCAGCTGGAGGAGAGGGATCATGGCAGGAAAAAGCAGTGGCTAGTGGTCCTGGATGCGCAGGTGGCAGTTGGCACACCCCAGGTGCACAGGCAGCGGTTACTGGGTGCAGGGAGGGAACGAGTAGACCAAGTGAGGCGCACAAGGCTGCTGACCACGGTCATGCATTCGCATGCAGATAGACCAGGCAAAAATGGGCAGCAAGACAGACTATGCAACCCAGGATCCCAGCGCCAGGAAATAAAGCCTAAAAGCACTGATTGAAAACACTTGTGGGGTTGAGTGCCAGGAGAGACTCTCAACCTCACAGGAGAGTTTGTTGTAGAGACCCACAGGGTCCTAGAACATATACAAGCCCACCCACATGGAAATCAGCACCAGAAGGGCCCACTTTGCTTGGGGAAAGTGATGAAGGGACTGGAATCTGAGAGAGATCAGAGCAGGTGCCATTGTTCCCTCTCAGACCTTGCACCCACATACAGCATCACAACCCAGCTACTGGGCTGCCCCGCCCTGGTGAACACCTAAGGCTCCGCCCCTCACTATGTAACAGCTGCGACCAGACCAAAAAACCAAACCAAACCAAACCAAACCAAACCAAACCAAAAATGGCTCAAACGGGAGAACAGATCAAAGCCCCAGAGCCAATCATCTAAGCGACAAAGAGATAGCCAACCTATCAGATGCACAGTTCAAAGCCCTGGTGATCAGGATGCTCACAAAATTGGTTGATTTTGCTCACAAATTAGATGAACAAATGAAGGCTGCAATAAGTGAAATGAAGAAAAACACACAGGGAACCAATAGTGATGGGAGGAAAACTGGGACTCAGATCAATGGAGTGGACCAGAAGGAAGAAGGAAACAAACAAAAAAGCATGAAGAAACAAGGATTCAAAAAAATGAGGAGAGGCTTAGGAACCTCCAGGGCACCTTTAAATGTCCCAACATCCGAATTATAGGGGTACCAGAGGGGAAGAGGAAGAGCAACAAATGGAAAACTTATTTGAACAAATAATAAAGGAGAACTTCCCCAGTCTGGCAAAGGAAATAGACTACCAGGAAGTCCAGGAAGCTCAGAGAGTCCCAAAGAGGTTGGACCCAAGGAGGAACACACCAAGGCACATCATAATTACATTAGCCAAGATTAAAATGGAGGAGAGAATTCTAGAAGCAGCAAGGGATAAGGGCACAGACAACTGCAAAGGAGTTCCCATCAGACTGTCATCTGATTTCTCAGAAGAGACCTTGCAGGCAAGAAGGAGCTGGAAAGAAGTATTTCAAGTCATGAAAGGCAAGGACCTACATCCAAGATTGCTCTATCCAGCAAAGCTGTCATTTAGAATGGAAGGGAAGATAAACTGCTTCTCAGATAAGGTCAAGTTAAAGGAGTTCATCATCACCAAGCCCTTATTATATGAAATGTTAAAGGGACTTATCTAAGAAAAAGAAGATAAAAAATACGAACAGTAAAAAGACAGCAAACTTGCAGATATTAACAACCACACCTAAAACAAAAGCAAACTAAGCAAACCCCTAGAACAGGAGGAGAACCACAGAAATGGAGATGACATGGAGGGTTACAAAGGGGAGTGGGAGGAGGAGAGAGGGGGAAAATGTACAGAGAACAAATAGCATAGATGGTGGGTAGAAAATAGATAGGAGAAGGGCAAGAATAGTGTGGGAAAAGTAAAAGCTAAAGAACTTATGACACATGGACATGAGCTAAAGGGGGGAATGTGGGTGGGAGGGGATGTGCAGGGTGGAGGGGAATGATGGGGAGAAATGGGACAACTGTAATAACATAATAAAATATATTTAAAAAAAGACTCAAATCCTAGGTCACTGACTCTGAAACCTATGTGCTCCAATCACATTCATTCATTAAGTCATTCAACAAATATATACCTACTGCTTATTATTACTGTTAAAATAATCATATTTCCAGTGTCAAGAAAATATTGCTCAAATCAGAAGACTTAAATTTTTACAAGGGAAGGGTAGTACAAAGAAATTATCTGTATCTTTCTTCTGAAAGTTTCTAGGTGAAGAACCCACCCATGTGCCTTCAGTATCATGTAGTTTATTTTAAGTTTCTCAATGTTTCATTCACATGCATATTATTTGTTTAGTGATATTGTAAATTATTGGAGATTACGGAGTAAGTCTTATTCATTATTGAGTTCCAGTCTTAAACTTGCCTGCAGTTAGGACAATGATGGGCACACTTGGCTCAATAAATTCCTGTTGGGTGAAATAGAATTAATATCAGACAAGGTTTGGGGCTGCAAGCAACAGAAACCTGCCCTGAGTGATTTGTGCAGGAAGGGCATTTACTGGAAGGATAGAGCTCACAGAACAAGCTTCATAACATAGGCAAGAACAAAGAAAGGTTAGACAGAAAAAAAATAAGCCAAAGTCATGGCTGTTTGAACTGCTACCATCAGCACCCATCACTACTGGCCACTCAGTCTACCAGTGCTGGACACTGAATGCTGATGTTCACTGCTGGACTATTGTATCAGCTGGGTTATGCTGCTGTGACAAATAGCTATAACATCTGAATGGCTAAAGGACAAAGGTTCACTTCTCATGCCCAATATATGTCAACAATAGTGGGCATGTTGACTGCTCATCAGAGTCATTTAATGTCCCAGACCGGTGGAGGCCTTAGGCTACTATGATCTCACAACCTGGAAAATGGAAAGGCCTGAGGACAATTGCAGTTAACCAATTTAACCAGCTCTGAAAGATTCTTTCTGAGGTAACACACACTACTACCCTTCACATTCCACTGACCAAAGCAAGGTACATGACCATGCCTAATTTCTTCAGCAGTGGGGAAATGTAATTCTATTAAGTGCCCAGAGTGAGAATTTTTTAAAAAGATTTTATTTATTCATTTAGAGAGAGTGGAAGGGAGGGAGAAAGAGAGGGTGAGAAACATCAATGTGTGGTTGCCTCTCACATGGCCCCCCACTGGGAACCTGGCCTGCAACCCAGGTATGTGCCCTGACTGGGAATCGAACTGGCGACCCTTTGGTTCACAGCCTGAGCTCAATCCACTGAGCTACACTAGCCAGGGCTGAGAATTTTTATATAGTGATCAGCTTTGATAACTGTATAAGTCCCAATACCACTTCCACCATGAATGCTTGCTCACTAGCTCTGTATTTTGCATGACTTATTTAAAATTCAAAATCTGGTGAAATCATCCAGGTCATGTCCAGGGCTTCATCATGGAGACACATAAGGGAGGGTACATGCTAGTCAGCCAAAGGCTACAAACATGCCAGAATTCTTCCCTATCTTTTTTTTTGGAGAGAATCTGTACTGCTGATTAATGAAGCCTGCTTCTCCCAAGGTGATACATTAAGGAAGGGATTCCCAGATTTGGGCCAAACTCTAAGCTCTTCATGGAGATAGTTTCAGATACTTAAAATATGTTTTTTAAAAGAATAAATGAATAAAGAAATTATGTCTTATTTATTCTATGCTCTAGGATCTAGCACTCAATACATAGTAGTTCCACATGTTTCCTCAAGTGTTTTTGTAAATGAAAAAGCTGTTACTTAGGAGGCCAAATAAATATGGAAAATGCTGTATTCATTAATCACTCTTTGTGGTATGCAGCCTCTAATTTGGTCAACAATCACATCTCCTGGTCAGCACACCCTTGGGTAAGACCCTCGCCTTGGGTGTAGGTTGAACTTATTGATTTACATCTAACAAATAGAATGACAGAAGTGAGGAATGTCAATTCCAATATTAAGTTATAAAAAGACTGTGGCTTCTTTCTTGGGGGTTTTCTCTTCCCCTTTTGTTCAGAGGGAAGCTAACTGTCAGGCTGTGAACTGCCCCTGTGACAAGGAACTGAATCCTCTAATCAATAGTCAGTGAGGACCAGAGGTTTACAAGGTAATCTCGAGATGTAAATAATCTTGAGATGACTGCATCCCAGCTGACACCCTGATGATAACCTGTGAGACCCTGAGATGAGGACCCTGCTTTGCCTGTGCCTGGGATTCTTGATCCACAGAAACTATGAGATAAAAAGTTTGTTGTTCTAAACCACTAAGTTTGGGGGTAATTCTTTATCAGCCATAGATAACTAGAACATTCTTTCATTTATTCAATAAATATCTAATAGCATGATATGAAGCTCTTGGGACTAATTAGCCAGCACAACAGACCTAATTTCTGCCCTTATGGATTTTAAATTAATTTATACAGGTTTCTATGCTACAGGAAAAGAGAAAGCCTTTAATATACAAATGTTCATTATGCATCTCTAAGAGAATGGGTCTCTAACTTGTAAACTTTTTTGCTATGCATTTCATAGGGCTAATGTTTTATGGACCATGTGTTGGGAACTTCTCTACTAGTTAAATGAGTAAATGAATTAGAGTTGTAATTTTAAAGACTTAAGCTCCCCTGCAAAAATATAGTATTCCCCTCTTTGTTCTTTATAGACTTAATAGTTATTCTTTTCCTGGACCCCATGCACACTCTCACTCTTTTACTCTGCAAACATTGACTGATTATTATACTGTAAGGCACTGTAAGCAGTGAACTGTTGCTTGGGCAATGGAACTGCTCTGTATTTCCCTGAAGTATGTTTGGAAATCCACTAATCATTTCATTTTGTGAGTAACAGTTTCGGTCACTATGTTTGAGCAAAGTGCAAAGGAGAAAAAGAATGGTATTGACTAATGTTAAAATCAAATCTTTGCTGAAAGCAGTAATATGTATTGAAGCAAGTCATTGTGCTCAAGGAGAGGAGATATAATCAGTATTGAAATAGTGCCTGAAGCACTTCATCGGATTGTATTTAAAATGTTTAAAGAACTCTTAGAACAAATAAATCCCTGAAAAGATCTTTCAAATTGAAATGAATTTTTGGCATGCTTTTCACTCAACTAATACTGCTCTCCCACACAGCCTGCTTCACAGGAGCTCAGGGAAACAGGGCTTTTGTCTTAACTGTTGAATGTGGAACAGGTGTTTCATATTTTGGGCGGAAAGCAGGAAGGAAAAAGGGCACCTTATTTATGAAATAGATTAAAATGGGAACCCTATTTTGTCTCTGGTTCCCTGCTCCTTAAGAATGCATGTGTCAGCTCCCTGGCTGGGTAACTCACTTGGATAGCATGCCATCCCCATACTTTAAGGCTGTGGGTTTGATCCCTGGTCAGGGCACCTACAGGAAGCAACCAATGAATGCATAAATAAGTGGAACAACAAATTGATGTTTCTCTCTCTTATCAATAAATAAAAAATTTTAAAAATGTCATCCCTCGCTGGTGTAGCTCAGTGGATTGAGCACAGGCTATGATCCAAAGTGTTGCCAGTTCAATTCCCAGTTGGGGCACATGCCTGGGTTGTGGGCCAGGTCCCCAGTGGGGGCATGTGAGAGGCAACCACACATTGACATTTCTCTTCCTCTCTCTCTCCCACCCTTCCTCTCTCTAAAAATAAATAAATAAAATCTTAAAAAAATTTCATATGTCATTTCCAGATTTAATGAAAAATAGCAAATGGTCTAGAACCCACATTCTCAGCAAACAATGTCCCACATCTACCCTGGGAAAGCATTTGGGGCCTGGTTTAGAAATAATGGAGGGCTGGTAATGGCAAGGGTGCAGATAAATGAGACGGATTGAAGATTTGAAAATAAAATGTGAAGGTAGAAGAGAAAATAAAGGATGATATTTATTCTCTTGAGAGTAGGCTGACCTTTCTACCCTCCC
Organism: Anoura caudifer; assembly: GCA_004027475.1. Classification (NCBI taxonomy): domain Eukaryota; kingdom Metazoa; phylum Chordata; class Mammalia; order Chiroptera; family Phyllostomidae; genus Anoura; species Anoura caudifer. Next base: position 10,624 of record PVKU01012306.1, on the reverse strand, counting down.
AAACTCAAATGGAAGAACTGACAAATTTAACCATAAGAAAATAAAAATCTTATGCTAACTAACTGATAAACAAACAAACAAACCAATAAATAAATAAAGGGGGGAAATGGCAAGCCATGGAGAACTACCTACAATATATATGACAGAGAATGGATAGTTTTATTTTTTAAGTAGTTCTAAAAAATCAATAATGGAAAGACAAATGTCTTAGGACTTACCCACTCCTCCCTCACAAAAGGAAAATGATGTAAACAGGGAACTCTTTCTTACAAGCAAAGATACAAAGGAGAAACATGTGAACAAAATTCAACTTCAGGGTGATCAGATAAACATTAGGTACTATAGCGAGAGGCAATAGCATAATGTTAGACACTATATTGAGAGAATAGATAATGGCACGGTCTTTGGGTGCACACTGCCTGGGTGGCTGCTCCTTAGTTCATGACCTTCAGCAAGCTGCTGAAACGCTCTTTGCCTCAGTTTCCTCATCTGTAAAATAAAGGCTATAGGATTGTTGTAAAAGGTTGGGAAGTAGATATGTATCATATACTTGGGATAGTACTTTATACATCAGGAATGGTATATCAATGTCAGTTGCTACTATTTATCTTATTAGTTGATAAAGACAAAAGAAATGGTAATAGCTGACATGTCAAAGGATTGAAGACAGACCCTCTTGAACACTCTGGTGGATACAATTGGAACAGTCTTCTGGGATGGCAGTTTAGCATCATGCATCAGGCTTTTAGAATGGTGCATTACCTTGGACCAAATTCCATTGTAGGATTTTTTTCCAAGGAAATAAGAAAGTCATGTATATAAAGAAGTAGCTGTAAAGATCTTTTTCAGAGCTATGTAAACTTATGCAATGCTGAAATAACCAAAAATAATAGATTCATTGAACAAGTTACTGGACAACCAGTCAGTAGAATTCTTTTTAAAAAAATATTTTATTGATTATGCTATTACAGTTGTCCCATTTCTCCCCCATCATTCCTCTCCACCCTGCACACCCCCTCCCACTCACCTTTCCCCCTTTTAGTTCATGTCCATGTGTCATAAGTTCTTTAGCTTCTACCTTTCCCACACTATTCTTGCCCTCCTCCTATCTATTTTCTACCCACCATCTATGCTATTTGTTCTCTGTACCTTTCCCCCCTCTCTTCTCCTCCCACTTCCCTGTTGCTAACCCTCCATGTGATCTCCATTTCTGTGGTTCTGTTCCTGTTCTAGGGGTTTGCTTAGTTTGCTTTTGTTTTAGGTGTGGTTGTTAATATCTGTGAGTTTGCTGTCATTTCACTGTTCATATTCTTTATCTTCTTTTTCTTAGATAAGTCCCTTTAACATTTCATATAATAAGGGCTTGGTGATGATGAACTCCTTTAACTTGACCTTATCTGAGAAGCACTTTATCTGCCCTTCCATTCTAAATGACAGCTTTGCTGGATAGAGCAATCTTGGATGTAGGTCCTTGCCTTTCATGACTTGGAATACCTCTTTCCATCCCCTTCTTGCCTGGAAGGTCACTTCTGAGAAATCAGTTGACAGTCTGATGGGAACTCCTTTGCAGGTGACTGTGCCCTTACCCCTTGCTGCTTCTAGGATTCTCTCCTTCATTTTAACCTTGGCTAATGTAATGTAAGGTTATGATGTGCCTTGGTGTGTTCCTCCTTGGGTCCAACTTCTTTGGGACTCTCTGAGCTTCCTGGACTTCCTGGTAGTCTATTTCCTTCGCCAGATTGGGGAAGTTCTCCCTTATTATTTGTTCAAATAAGTTTTCCACTTGTTGCTCTTCCTCTTCTCCTCTGGTACCCCTATAATTTGGATGTTGGGACATTTAAAGGTATCCTGGAGGTTCCTAAGTCTCTCCTCATTTTTTTGAATTCTTGTTTTTCCCTTGTTTTCTGTTTGATTGTTTCTTTCTTCCTTCTGGTCCACTCCATTGATTTGAGTCCCAGTTTTCCTCCCATCACTATTGGTTCCCTGTGTGTTTTTCTTCATTTAACTTATTGTAGCCTTCATTTTTCATCTAATTTGTGAGCAAAATCAACCAATTCTGTGAGCATCCTGATTACTAGGGCTTTGAATTGTGCATCTGATAGGTTGGCTATCTCTTTGTCGCTTAGATGATTGGCTCTGGGGCTTTGATTTGTTCTCTGGTTTGAGCCATTTTTGTTTCTGTTTTTTTCTTGGTCTAGTGGCGGCTGTTGTGTAGTGAGAGGTGGAGCCTTAGGTGTTCCCCAGGGCAGGGCAGTCTAGTAGCTGGGTAGTGACACTTTATGTGGGGGCAGGGTCCAAGAGGGAACAGTGGCACTTGCTCTGCTCTTTCGCGGATTCCAGTCCCTTCTGCTGCTTCCCCTTTGCCTGGATTATCTGCACATGAATGTGGGACCACTTGGTCAGCCAGCCACCTTGTGCTGCCTCACTGGGTCTGCACAGTTGCCACCCCATGCCTGGGGTCTGCTAGCCACCACCTATGCACCTGGGATCTGCCAGCTGCTGCTGCCTGCATGCCTGGTCCACACCTCACCTTTTTCCTGCCGCGACTCCACCCCTCTTACCGGTCTGAATGAATGGTTGTTGGACTTCCGTACAGTTCAATTTTCTATGAGTTCTGGTTGTTTTCTTTTTTCTATATCTTTGTTGTCCTTAATTTTGGTTGTGTGAGGAGGCACAGTGTCCACCTACACCTCCATCTTGGCCAGAAGTCACCGACATTGCTGGCTCCCACAAGATGCCCAGCTTTGTTCTGCATCTCGCGAACCCTTGGCACCACAGATTAAAAAAATCCAGTCAGTAGAATTCTATGTGGTAATCAGATGATATAAGGAAAAACCACTGTAAAGAACATTTTGGGGGAACAATTGAAATATGAATTATATTTTAGAGAATGTTATATCAATGTTATTTTTTGGGTATGATAATGGTCTTACATCTCCTTGTAAGAGAATGTAGAATACATGCTGAAGTGTCATGATTTTGCAGCTTATTTTCAAATGGGTCAGAAAAAAATGAAAATATATCATGCACACACACACACACACACACACACACACACTCACAGCAGATGTTAGCAATGGTGAATCAGGGTAAAGAGCAGGTAGGATGTTTATTTTATCCATCAACTTTTCTGTTTGAAATTTGAAAGATAAAAACTTAGAAAAATGTAAAAAAAAACCATTTAAGGACAGGTAAAGTGATATATTTTGATGAAAAAGTAGTTTACAAGTATATATAAAATATTATATCTTTTTTGATTAAAAGATTAGGATTAGCTAACCATAGCTGGTATTTACATGCATTCTCTCTGTAGTAAAACCCTATGAGGTTTGAGGCATTATGATTTTCTCCACATAAAAAATTAATAGATGGAAACTCAGAGGTTAAAGACTTAACTAAAAACCACATAGCCAGCCAGTGATACTTAAACATGGGTCCTTATGACCTTAGGTCCATACTCCTAACTACTACTCTATTGCACAGGAAAAAGGGCAGAAGGCTGCTGAAGCTTCTGATGATACTTATTATATCTAATAAGCATTGATAAGGGCAGTAATGGATGTACATTTAAAGAAGCAGAACAAAGAGAGAGGCTAGTTCCATTGGGCAGAACAGGAGGAGCGTAGAGTTCTTATCCAAGTAGTAACATTTGAGGTGGGCTTTGAAGGATGTGTAGGCAAAGAAAAGAAAGGCATTCAATGCACAGGGAATAGTATGAATGGAGACACAATGTATTTAGGAAATTATACTTAGTCTGTGGAGAGTATGGAGGCAGGTAACCATGGCAGATGGCAGGGGATGCGATTGGACAGAGACCAGAATCACTCCTTTTTGATGATGGTGATGGGAGTTTGGAAAAATGACCCAGGTAGCAGAGTAGAGGTGACTCTGGATGAGAAAATGAGACTGGCAGTGAGTGGGCAGATCAAGTGAGGGTTTTTTGGGAGTAGTCCCAATAGGAGGTGATGAATGATTTTACCAGGGTAAGGACAGTGGGAAGAAAGAGGAGGACACAATCAAAGTTTCCTTCTCTGAAAATCTGCAGCATTACTTTGGGACACTCCATGACAGATGCATGTCTTGAAATATCATCTTATCTTCCTAAATCTGTCCTTTGCTTGTCTGTGCTCATATCCACACCTGCCCTTCTCCTGCTCTGCTTTGTGCACTTTGTATCACAAAACTGCCTTTCCCAGACTCCTTCACCCTCCAGTTTCTTGATGGGTTTGACTAAGAGGAGGGACTGGCAGAGGGTGAAGGTCCAGGAAGAAGGCAGAAGCTAGGGCTTTTCAGTCTCTCTGTGTCTGCTTCTGGTTGTATTCCTGGAAGCAGCTGTGTCTCATCCATGAGCCCAGGCCCTGCCAGGTAGCCCTTCTCAACACAGAGCTGCCTCTCCACTGTGGTTCTCGATGCTGTCATATGGATTGGCTTCTGAACTCTGGTAACACTATCTTCTCCCCATTCCTCCAGCCCTGGATGTGGCAGAGGCTTCTTGCTGATGCTACTTTCCTGGTTGTCTCCTTCCTGTCCCACGTAGCTCCGCAGCTCTCCCATCCTCTCTCTAACTGATTCTCTGCATTAGATTCCTTTGGACTGAACCTAGAGTGGTTTCTGTTTCCTGGATGGATCCCCACATAGAGAAGTTCCTAATGGACAGAACTGTATCCCTCCATTTTTAGAATTCCATAGGAGCGATAAGAGCAATTATCATCTTAGTGGACCATTAGGAAAACCATGGGTGGAATCTGAGGGCCAGTGAACACCCAATATTTTATAACAATCTATACAAGTCATATTTATGCACATACATACAACTTTTCTAGGGAGAGAACTGGTATATTTAACAGTTCATTAAAGGATGCATGATTCCAAGACATGAAGAATCACTGCTGTGCGACCACACTCACATTGGGATCTGCTCTGAGAACCTCCTTATATTGACAGGTGCAATAATACTCTTGCTTAAAAGTTACCTTTTAAGCCTCTTTGAGCTGTGTGACCTAACTGCTCTGCAAATGAGCAAGCTATTATGTTGACTATATGATTTTCTCTTTCAGGGAGAAAGTTCATAAGAAGTGGGCACCTACTTTCCCTTATGATGTGGAGCAAGCTGTAATTTGGGTAGACTCAGAGTCTTCTACCCAGAAATAGAAACTTCCATGCACAAAGATGTTCACATAGCAAAGGGGATCATCCCCAAGTTTCACACACACTAACTATGTATTTAGGAAATAGCTGATATTGCAAGGGGCTCGCTCAGAAATGCTGCAGTGAAACATACACAATCTGTTAATTCGTGTGTGCCATCCTTGAACTTCCCCTTTGCTGAAACTCATTGCACTTGCAGCTCTTATTGATGTCTGTCTTTGGACTAAACACTCAACAAGAGCAGGCCCCAGAAGGAAGTCAGAAACTCCACAGTTCCCCAACAACCATCCCTGTGCCTGACCTGTGTATAAAAGTAATCAATAGTAGTCAGTGTTTATAGGGCTGGCCAGTCTCTGTTCTAATGATCTCAGTCCTCACAGGCAACCTACAGGCGTGGTATTATTTCCAATTAAAGATGAAGAACAAAGGCATAGAGAGGTATGGAGAGGCTGAGGAACTTGCTCAGGCTTACACAGCTAGAAAGTAGTGGAACCACCCTTCATGCCCAAGTGGCTTTGCTACTCACACATAGTAGATGGATGGGAAAAGTGATGAAACTCCCAACACCTGTAGAGTCTAGCTGAATGAGGCTAGTTCACATTCTGGTTGTTGGGTTAGTTGCTATGATAGCTGTTTGGTTTCTGGAATGCTGAAGGACAAAGAATTATATGTTAGTATTCTGATGGACAGCTAGGCTTCCAAATAATGGGCAGAAAATAATTTAATTTTCTTGAAAATAGCTTTCTGGCTTTTGGTAAAATTGATACCTGTTTATCATAAAAAGTTCAGCTCTGGCTGGTGTGGCTCAGTGGATTGAGCATGAGCCTGTAAATCAAAGGGTTGCTGGTTCGATTCCCAGTTAGGGCACATGCCTGGGTTGCGGTGAGAGGCAACCACACATTGATGTTTCTCTCCCTCTCTTTCTCCCTCCCTTCCCCTCTGTCTAAAAATAAATTAATTAAATCTCTAAAAAAATTTAGAAGTACAAAGAAGAAAATTAAAAGTCCTCAGAAAACAAAAGAAAAAAAAGACATCAGGGATAGAACTAGAATTAATAAAACTCATTCAACAATCACCAGAAACCCAACGAACTAGTTATAGCTATTATTTTCATCATTTCAGGCCAGTTCACATGCTTATGCAGGCATATCTTAGAGATAGTGTCTGTTTGCTTTCAGACCACCACAATAAAGTGGGTCATAACCCTTTTTTCCCTTATTTTGGTGGTGGAGGGCCATGCCTTTAATTTGTAAAAACACAGCACCTGTGAAGTGCAATAAAGCAAAGAGCAATAACTCAAGGCACACCTGTGTATATATTTAGCACTACATAAAGCATTTTACATAAATGGGATCAAATTATGTGTGCAATTGCAAAACATGTTTTCAAAAATATCTTCCCTAATCAATATGTTGTGAAAGTAAAGATCACCATCATTATCCTTTGCCACTGCTTTATGTTCCCTCATATGAATTACTGTAATTCATTTCATCAGGCCTTATCGAAAGACCATAGGTTGTTTCCCAAAGTCCTATGTTAAAACAACATTACCAAGAGCACCTTGTATACTTTTGAAAAATTCATAAGGGTCACCGTGGATAGCATCAGAAGATGTGATTTCTATGAAATCACAAGGAATGCACACCAACATTCTGATATGTATCGGCAAACTGCCTTCCCAAAAGATCGCCTCAATTTATGCCTCATCATGACGCACATTCATTTTTATTGACTTTATAAACCTTTGCTAATCTGATAGGCAAAATTATCCCAGTAATTTAATTTCTGTCTTTTGTTTTAAAATTTTTAGTATGTGTTTATTGGGTGTCTGTGTTTCTTAGAGGAAAACATAAGACTTCTAGCTTTGAAGAAGAGTTATTTATGCACAAAGAGGGTCATCTCAGCATTGTGACAGCAGTTTGAAAATAGAAACAACCAATGGGGACTCAGTATGCACCGGTTAATTTATAAACACATATGTTGGAATATTTTGCAGCCTCAGGAAAAAAAAAGAATATTTTGAACAAATATTTAGTAGCATGGGGAATGATCATGCTATCAAGTTTGAGAGAATTCTTGAGGAAAAAATTAAAATGCAAAATATTTTGCAGACTAATTCCAAGTCTTAAGAGATATATGCTTAGAAGAAAAAAGATGGGAAAAAATTAGAAGACTGTTGCAAGAAGTTGTAATGTTGATAACTTCAGTGAGGGGGAGTTTTGGTTGATTTAAATTTTCTTCTTCATATTTGTCAGGCACTGAGTTTTCTAAAAGTATGGGGCTAATATTTAACATTTGGTTAATGTGTTTATTATCTTCATTGTTTTCCAGGTCACTCACACTTAGACTCACTTAACATTATTGTTAGTGATTTTCAGTAAAGTAAATGGGCATGTGCTTTGGTTATTTATAATACTAAGAAACATGCTCATTAATAATGGCACTGTGTTGGGGGCAAGATACCAGCTTTCAAGGAATGTGCCCTCTGCAAGGTAAGATAAGACAGGTGCATAACATTTGTAGCATGAAAGGGGAGAACAAATCTACTAATGCGTGGAAAAACCTCCTAGAGGAGGTAGCATTGCCGCCCAGCGTTGAGACATAAGTTGGTTTTTATAGGTAACATTTGTCATTTTTTTTCCTGACTCTCAAAGAAATAAGTGTTGGTTGTAGAAAGTAGAAAATATAGATGATGGTAATAGGCATTTATAGGCTTATTATCATGTGTGGGACCCACTGTGTTAGGAAATCCTGTATATGAAAAAGTTTCATTTAACCTCTCCCCCATGCATGTGATTATTTTTTGCATTCTGAAAGCAAGAAAGGGGAGGACAAAAGAGATTGAGTGAACACTGTGAACATGATTGGAAAACCGGCAGAGGCAGTTTTCCACCAAGTCAACCTGGTGCCACAGAAGAAAATACCTCCATATTAAGCCTATTGCTTTCCAGTCTCTTTTTTCCCCCATGCACAAGGAAGGCTTTTCCAGGTTCTGTTACTGCCTGAACTCTGCTGAGTGGTTTTCACTCAAGCATTATTAGTACATAGGTGGTAATTGAAGGCACACGAGTAGATGAACTCATAGGGAAACACGCAGAGGAGAAAAGGTTCTGAGCAACAGAGATGAAGACACCTTCCCAGGTCTAGGCTGAGTGAAGAGCAGACAACATCGAGGAAATCTTCACAGTGGTGGTAACCTTGGAACTGAATCTTAGAGGATGAGAAGTTTGCCAGGTAGAGAAGAGGAAGACAAGTGTCCTGAGAAAAGAGAACAACATCTGCAAAGGCATATCCAATATAGGATACAATGTGGTCACTTGGAAAACCAGCAAGTGATGTCAGTATAGCTAGAGCACAGGGTGTATGTGTGGGTGTGTCTGTGTGTTCATCCATGGGTGTGCAGTTATCTGTGCAGGTCTGTGAATATGTCTGTGATTATTTATGGGTATGCATGTATCTGTGTAAGTGTGTGAGTATATCTGTGTCTGTGTCTATGTGAGTGTGAATATATATTCAGGAGGCTAGGGTGATGATGGAGAGGCTACAGAGAAAGGCAGGATTCAGATCACCAGAGACCATATGGGTTATTGGGTTTCTAGAGAATATATATTCTATTGGTTCTGATTCTCTGGAGAAACAGAAAAAAAAAACAACAACAAACAAACAAGCTGGTAATATGGTTAGTTCAAGTCCGAAGACCTGAGAATCAGGGAAGCAGATGATGCCAATTCCAGCCCAAGGGCTGGAGATGAGATGAGATAAGATGAGATGAGATGTCCAAGTTCAATTGGTGATGGGAAAAACCACAGTGGAGAGGGCAATCTATTTTACTGAGTCCACAGATTCAAATGCTAATCTCCTCTGGAAAGGTCCTCAGAGACAGAATCAATGTTTAAGCTAGGCAATTATGGCCCACTAAAGTTAAACACATGAAGTTAGGCAACACAGTACCTTCTAAAAGGTTTGGAATACTATGGAAATTGAGTCTGGGAACAGAGTAAAGAGATCAGTGAAGGCTAGCTAGCCAGTACAAACTTGATGTATCTAGAGGGCAGTGGGGAACCTTAATTTTGGGGGGAGGAATTACAAGATCAGGACTGCACATTTGGAAGATTCTTAGACTGGATGGTTTAGAGAAAGAAGGGGCAGGAGAGAAGGAAACCATAAAATATCATATAATAATAGTCAAAGTGAGAGGTGATGAGGTATACATTAGGATGATACACAGGGTGAGGGTGATGTGAAGGGAAGGATGATGGTGGAGATGGACTGATGGATAAGAGACATCAAACAATCTACTGAGTTATCTGGGGAAGTCTATTGTTGAACGTTCAAATGCATGTCCTTTCTCCCTTCATCCACCCATTTACAACAAATATTTCCTGAGGGTCTATGCTTGGGGACGCCCCTAGTCCAATGCACAATGTAGGCCTCTTATTAGACTGAAACAACCTAGTGTTAGGAGAATCCAGAATTCAACAGTCTCAGAAAGGAGGAGATAGGGGTGGGGTGGGGTGTCAGTCCAAGGACCCAAGCCAGCATTGAGGGATCTGAGCTACCTTCCTGCAGGAGGGGACTCTTAAGATGAAAATTCTAGTCAGCCAGAGGAAAAGGATTCCCTACCCCAGGCAGAGATATTGCACGGGAACCCCAAGGTGAAGAAGATAATGGTTTCTGCCCTGGTAGGTGGAGCCAAACAAGACTGTCATTTGACACAAATGCAGCCAAGTCACGCATAGGTTTTATCTTTAGTCAAAAAGTAAACTCCCCTCCATGCAAATTTCCAACTGCTTGGAACCACACCCACCAGGACTGCAAAGTGGGATCTGAGCCTTCCCTCTAGGGCCCCATGCCCCGCCACCCCCTCCCCGCACCAAGGCATTTGAAGGAAGGGCTCAGACTTTCCTGACCGCTGAAAGGAATCTAGTTAATGGCCCCTGGGGGCACGCAGCTATTGTCCAGAGATAGGGCCTTCAGTGGTGTCATCCCTCTGGCCTCTCAGCTCCTTTGCTTTCTCGTTTCCCTCCACACTAGGACAAACTGGGGCTAAAAGACAGCCGCATTAATTCGTTTGGGTACCCGAGGGTGGGGGAGAATAGAGAAGGAGAAAAACATGCTACGTGTAGCAAAGGAAGTGAAATCCGAAACGCAGGGGCAGGCAGAGCGACCCGGGCAGATACTGTATAAACAGCTAAGAGGTGCATACCTCGTTAGGGGCAATCCACCTGCTCAACCTACCACCTTCGGGTTCTAGAACCAAAGTCGGGAGTCTGGGGGGTAGGGACAGCAGCAAGGGGGAACAATCTGCGTCCCTTTGCTCCCGCAGACCCCCAACGCACAGGCCACTGCTCCCTACTTCCTGCAGCCTAGATTACAACCTGGGGGCGTGTGTGAGGAGTGGGGATACACGCAACTGAGGAGTTAAAAAAAAAAAGGTAATTAGCATTCTCTGATCCCATTGGCTCTCCTCGGGCTC
>PVKU01012305.1:0-36320 GCA_004027475.1 Anoura caudifer | reverse complement strand
GCCCTGCTGGAGTGACCTGGTCTACACCAAATAAACCAATGGTGCCCGCATGCTTCCCCCAGACTTCAGACCCATATGGTCACCTTACTCACTGAGTATCTCCACCTGGGGGGTCCCACAGACCTCAGATTCAGCATATACAACCTGAGCTCATTGTCTCCCCACAAACCTGCTTCTCCTTTGCTCCTCATTTGGGCTATGACAACACTCTTAGCCTGGGTTTCTCAAGCCACAAACCTGGGGGCCACCCACAGCCCCTCCCATTTCTCCCAGACCCCACTACCATGGAAACTATTTCTTTTGGTAGCTCAGACTTCCCAAGCACACCTTCGGCATCTTGCGTAAGTTGGGTGAGAGCTTGAGGCAGGTGACATGCCCACGGTCATCGCCCACAATGATGATGGGGTGGATGGGATTGAACTTCACGTGGGTGATCTTGTTCTTCTTTTTGGCCACCACGGGCTGACTACAGATGGCCTCGTACTTGTTGATGGACAAGTCAAACACGTGGGTCTGTGGAGAGGTGGGGGTCAGCACACTTGGGGCTAAGGAGGCTTCAGAGGAGCCACCCCTAGGGTTTTGGGGAAACACGGTGGAAGCCTGGCACACCGGAGGTGGAGGTGGTAGAGAGGGGATTTGTGTCTCTGTGTATGTTTTTCCTGTGGTTGAGAAAACGCAAATAAAAAGTTTAGGAGAAAGTTTAAGTCTATGCAGAAGTAACAATAATAGCAGCTACCATTTATTGAGCACTTACTATGTATTAGACTCTGGGCGAGCAAGGTACATGGTTGTATTATCTAATTATAATTCTCACAGCCACCCTACAAGGTAGATTCTGTTGTTATCTCCATTTTATAAATGAGGAGATAGAGGATCTTAAGGCTACCTTGCTAGTAAACAGCAGAGTCAAGGTTTATTCCAGTTAATATAAGCAAATAGCGCTTGTCATATAAATGCTCAACAGATGTTTGCTCTTAATTTCACCATGCCTTTGGTCCAAACCATCAGCAATCTTTTGCCTGGACAACTGTGTCAGTGTCCGAACTGGACTTCCTGCTCCCACGCTTGCCTTTCTACTACAATCCATCCCCCATGCAGCTGCCAGACTTACCTTTTATAAAAAAATCTAAAGTCCTCCAACAGTGCCCTTCGGCACTGTCCCTAAAATCCCGATTCCTTGCTCTAGATTCTCCACTCTCATCTCACACCCTCTCCCCATTACTCACCAGACCCCCACCACACTGGCCTGCCTATCCCTCAGACATCTCACACTATTCTCACCTCTGGGCACCCGCACTGGCTGTCCCCACGGGCAGAACGCCGCTGACACCCATCTTAGAGTGGCTGGCTCTTTCTTCTCCTTCAGCTCTCAGCCTGAATATCACCTCTCTGAGGAAGCTTTTCCCGACCACTCACTCTAAGAGACCACCCCATCCTTTTCTTTTACATCAGTCCCTTTTAAAAATGAAACAGCTTTATTGAGATATAAAGTACACAATTCTTGGTTTTTAGTGTATCCAATTACACAACCATCACCACGACCAATCTTGGAACACACTCACTACCCTGAAAAGAGCCCTTGTGTCCATGAGCAGTCACTCCCGCTTTCCCCCATCGCTTCTCCCAGCCCCAGACGATCACAAATGTACTTTGTCTCTACAGGTTTCCCTACTTAGACAAATATGAATAGAATCAGATAACGTGTGATCGTCTGTTACTGGATTCTTACACTAAGCATGTTTTCATGGCTCATCCATGTTGTAGCAGGTATCAGTACTTTATTCCTTGTTATTGCTGAATAATAATCCTTTTGGATATACATTTTGTTTCTCTATTCATTAATTGATAGACACTTGGGTTCCTTCCACCTTCTGACCACCATTAGAAATAATGCAACTACGAATGTTGGTATGCACCTCATCCTTTTTTATTTTTTAAGATTTATTTATTTCTTTTTAGAGAGAGGGGAAGGGAGGGAGAAAGTGAGGGAGAGAATCATTGATCAGTTGCCTCTGGCACAGCCTCATCCAGAGACCTGGCCTGCAACCCAGGCCTGTGCCCTGACAGGGAATCTAACCAGCGACCTTTTGATTTTCAGGATGACACCCAACGCACTGAGCCACATCAGTCAGGGGTGTATGCACATCATTCTCTTTTCATTTCTGTCTAAACTTAATACTATGGGGATTTTATTGTTGCCTTTTTTCCCTTTCCCTTCCCTAGAATATAAGCTCCATGAGAGCAGGGACCTGAATCACCAGGCCCTGGCCTGGAGCTGGACGCCACAGTTGGCCCTCAGTAAACATCTGTTCAGCAAATAGATAACTGACTGACTTTAGCGGGATGCGTTAATCACTATAGTCTTTCCTCGGGTAAGTGCCTCACATTTCATATCAAAGCCCACAAGGAAAATGGGTTTGCAGCTCAGAATTTTCTCATGAAATATTTTTTGCTGAGCTTTTACCAATCCTCAGTGTTGAACAACCACTCCCATCTCCCCTTCTCAGACTCAACTTGCATACTTCCAGGGAAGGGGACTTCACCAGCTTTTAGACAATATTTTAATTACGGATCAACTCTGACTCATAAGTTCTTCCTTAGGGCAGGCTGGTACTTGCCACTCTGTAGCTCCCACCCCAGGTGCCTCAGAGAAGGTAACTGCTCCTCGTGGAATCTCATCCCCCAGAGTGCTCTCTCCTTCCAGAAGAACTGCCCCATTCTCTCCTGGAGGGCTCATGGGATGAACAGTTCCTCTTTTGGCAGGGCCTGGGTGGCCTGGCCCTTGAAAACACAGACAGTCGTCACCTCCTGTCTTCCCTGACCAGGCCCGTGCTCTCCAGGAGGAAGACCCTGGGAAACCTCATCCTTGTTCTAGCAGCGGTTCAGTAGCGTAGGAAGAGGACACCCACCTTCCCATCGATGGTGACCGCTGCAAACACGGTGGAGGAGTAGGGCGCCCAGGCCACGTCGCCCACAGCCGAGTTCAGGTCGTAGATGAACATTGGGGTCCTGCAGCGGTGTAGGGGTGGAAAGTTCAGGACGCAGAGAGTTCACAGTGCCAGAGCCCACAGGCCCACCCCAGGGTGGGGCCTGAGGGAGGACAGGGGCAAGGGCAGGCCCCTCACTTGATGGTGTGGTCCCAGATCTTCACCGTCCAGTCGGAGCTGCAGGACATGAAGACCTTTGAGTGGTATGGGTTCCAGGACACAGCATCCACTGCCATGTTGTGGGCATCATAGGTATCCAGGAACTGACTGGAGTAGGATTTGGAGCACTGGGTGTTGGGTAAGGGATCAGAGGTCAGGAGTGAAAGAGGTCAGCAGCTACCACTTCCTTGGGGGCCCTGGAGGATCAGAAGCTGAGACTTTTTTGTTCTCATTCCACCTCACTGTCACAGTGAAGCTGGGGCCAGGCTGCTAGCTGCTCTTCTCACCCACAACACATAGAGGAGAAAGGAGGGGCTTAGGGGCCTGGGAGTTAGGGTGGGCAGGGGAGCCTTCCTGGAGGGTGAGGGAAAGTGCTGTAGTCTACCTAGAGGATTCCACACCAGGGAGAAAAGGGCTGCACTTTCTGAGACTAAGCAGAGTAGGTCTGGGAGTCCTGGGTGGGGTATAGTTAGCCTGTGTCCAGGCCAAGGCTGATGGACAGACAGACAGAGCCCTGGGTCTGTCCGCAGCCCACAGACAGAATCCTGGTAACATTGCTAAATCTCTCACTTTGCCCAGGTAAAGAGCAGGTGCAAAGAAGGAGCAAATCCCAATCTCATGATTTGCCATTCCGTTTGTAGCCCTGACCAGCATGCCCCTACATCCTCTCTCCTGGAGACAGTGTGACTGACTAGTTTTATTCTCTGCAGCCTCTCCTGGGCCACCACTGGGAGGGGTGGAGAGGAGGTGGGAACCTCTTTTGCATTCAGACCAGCTCTAGCTGGGCCTCAGGGGCTCCCAGGAGGCTGCCTGTAATTAACATTCTGTGTCTCTGAGCCTTGGAAAAGCTTGCAGTAGAGCTATTTCTGGGTGGATGGAGAGGTTCAGAAGGATGGTCACCCACTGACACTGAGACCTTGCAGAAAGCGACCATGAAGTTCCATCCTGCCAGCTGGGATGTACCCGATATTCAGAGATAATTTTTTCTTGTTTCTTGGCCTTCAAAGCTCACCTCAAGTTCGTATCTCCTCCAGGAAATGTTCCAAGACTGTTCCAACTCCCCCAACTCCCACTCCCACCTCTATCTCCTCCACTCCCAGGAAGGGAGGGATGGCCCTGAGGGAAAGATGCTGGGCTAGGCTACAGGCACCCTTTAAATCAGGGATCCCCAACCTCTGGGCCAAGGATCAGTACCATCAGGGCCTGTTAGGAACCAACCCCTCAGCTGGAGGTGAGCTTGAATGTAATGTGCTGGAATCATCCTGAGACCATCTCTCTCCACCCCCACCCACCCCCATCCATGGAAAAATTGTCTTCCATGAAACTGGTCCCTGGTGCCAAAAAGGTTGGGGACCACCGCTCTAGATTCTTCCTTCCCTTTCCTGCAGTTAGCCCCTCTTTCTGCTACTCAGTCAGTTCAAGCTCATTCTCTTCCTCCAAGAAGCCTTCTAGAACTGATGAGCAGCACTAAGGTTTGTCAGAACAGGGTCTGTTGAGAACAATAAGCTCCTGGGGTACTCAGGCTTAAGCCACCCTGTAAGGAGCTGGCACAGGGCCTTACCTTGTAGATCTTTCCCTCCTCTGTGCCCACTAGGAACATGTAGTTGATCTCTTTGTGGAAGTCAAAAGCAGTGCCACAGCCTTGGGAGAAGAGGGAGAAACCTTAGCAGGGTCCTGGGCAGGGGGCTCGAAACACCTCCCCTCCATAGCAGGCCCCCGGGGGATAGCCTGAGCCCAGCCCCTGAGAAGGCTGTGAGGTCAGCCAAGCAAACAGAAACCAGCCCTCTGGCCTGCTGCTGGTCCCAGGCAATTGGGACTCTGCAAACGGCCAGGGATTCTGCAGACAGGAATGGGGGCCTGGGTAAACAAGGCTGGGATTGAGTTTAACAGGGTCAGGGTCAGAGTAAACAGGGACAGGGTCTACAAACAGGGATGTGGTCTGTGCAAACAGGGATGTAGTCTGCATAAACAAGGTAGGGATTGAGTACACAGAGACAGAATCTGGGTAAACAGGGGCCTGATCTACATAAACAGGGTTGGATCTGCATAACAGCACTTGATCTGCATAAACAGGAACAGGGTCTGCAAACAGGGATGGAACCTGCATGAACGGGGAGGGGCTGCAAAGGGCCAAAGCCTAGGCAGCCAGGGCCAGGCTTTCCCATTACCTCCAGCCCTGGGCCCAGCACAAGTGGGGGAGGGAATACTCAGTACTAGGGAGGGCCACCATCCCTGACCCTCGTGAGGCCTGAGTGCTGTGCTCAGGCCTGGATGCGAGTGAGCTGAGGCTCCTACCCACTGTGTGTAGCTGTAGCCCCTCTAGACCTTCCATGGTGCTGCCCTCCACCTTCAGCTTGATGACATCTGTGTGAACCAGCTCGCTCTGCAGTCACAGAGGGGATGGGGAGGGCGCATGGACTGGGCTGGATCAGCAGGGTTGGGGAGGATCCCTTTTCCCTTCAGCCTCCCCAGCTCCCCATCCACCCCTGCATGACCCTTTGTGGGAAACAGGCACCTTCACGAGTGTCCAAGACACGATCCTGCCATCAGATGACACAGAGAAGAAGTTAAGGTTGTTGTCCATGTCATCCTTCTGCCACTTGACCTGAAACATCCCAAACTGTGAGCTCCGGGACCCTGCTGTGGTGTTACATTAGGCCTGTACGCTGAGCATGGCTCCCTCAAGAACCCATCTGAGGTTCAGAAGCAAGTTCTGGAAGCCCATTTCCCAGAGTCCTTTGATTGACCCTCCCTCTCTCCCTCCTTCCATCCCCTGCCCTTCCTTTCTCCCTCCTTCTATCCAACTCTGTCTCTCCTATCCCTCTGGCCCTGACTATCCTGGGACAACCATGCCAAGTCAGGTCACTCACTGCCCTAATCCACTGGCTTGTCAGTGGAGGTGCCCAACTCCTCCCTGGGTTGGGTTCAGCCTCCTTACATAGATGGGGCCTGGAAAGGATGGGGCCCATCGACTGGTTTCCTCATTTATAGAACAGGAACTGTAATGACACAGGTTTGTTGTAAGAAAAAATGAGATAATAAATGTGAAGCCCTTAGGTCAGAACATTGCATACATTAACTGTTCAATAAATGGTAGCTAATGTCCTCATTATCACTATCATCCTAGGAACTGGGGTACACATGTTCTGCAGCTGGCTTTTCCCCACTTGCTCCCTCCCCAATCTCCTCTTCCAAGCTTAGCCTTTTGCTAGGCAACCCTTCCTCTGTTCCCACCTTCACTTTACCACTAGTTCCTGCTCCCAGGACCTTCCTCTCAAATCTCAGATTTGAGCTGCATTTCTCCATCTACAAATTGGGGTTAATAATCCTGCCCCACCCATCTTCTTAGGGCCAGGCGCAAACATATGGCAAAGTGTTTTAGAGACAGAGCTGTTGTCTTATGAAGATGACACGCTTGAGGCTCAAGTTTCTGTTGCCAGATGTGGAGGCTGGGCCAAGCCATGTCCCAGAGAGCTGGGGAGGGGCTGGGTGCCTGGAGCACTCCATCCTCCTGCTCCCCCCAGACTTCCATGTAAGGACCACAGTCCCTTCCCGTCACAAGCAGAGGCCCAGTGAGGGAGGACAGAAACCCAGTGCCACTGCCTGTAACCACAGCTGTCACCATGGCTGTTGAAAGAGGGGGAGAAGGAAAGGGTCGCCCCTCCCCAGCGACCACCCAGGCCTGCTGGATCAGAGCTGCTCCTCTGCGCTTTCACTGAGGGGCCTAGACCACCACAGAGCCTGTGAGACAGCAGTCAGAACTGGCCCCGATGCTGAGACCATTTCCCCCTCTGTGTAAAGGTAGTCCCTTTAAAGGGGGGAGAGGACAGGGGTGTCAAAGGCCAGGCTGTAAGAGGCGCTAGGGAACTGCTAAGGGAAGTGTTTAATGAGCAGCCACCAGCATGCATGGAAATTGTATTTCACACCCCACTTAGCAGCCTGATGCCCAATGGGGGGTGGTGTGTGCATCTGTAAGTCAGTGTGTATGTGTGTGTGTGCAAGTCACATACATGCTCCTGGGGTAGAGGTGGGAGGGTAGAAATAAAGTGTGGGGGGTGCGGGTGGTAAGTGGGGTTAAGAGAATGAATAATGCCCAGGGAGCAGGAGGGAGGGAGGGAGGAGATAAAGGCTGCTGAACAGATTCTTTCTCTTCTGCCTTATCTGATTAGAGCAGACCTGCTCGACCCCAGTTTGTGCTCACAGATCTTTCTTGCCACCTCCCGGTGTGGCACAGAACTCACAAACACACACACACACATCCAGCAAAGTGTTGCTGGTTGAGGCTTCACAGTGGGGCCTGAGCAGGGTGGGGCTACTCAGGCATGCTCCCTGGGAAGCAGCCTGTGTCATGAGATAGGAACTTGGTCCTCTTTGAACAGAATTTGCTCCCTGGCTCCAAAACCTTCCATAGCTCCCTGCTGCCAACAGAACAAAATCTACCTACCCCAGCCTGGCATTTAGGATCCAAAAGAACCTCCTTAGTCCCCCTGAGACACTGTCCCTCTGAGAAGGACCTAGACTCTGATGTCTCTTTTATCTCATTCACCAGTCTGGTTCTCCTTCAAGCTCCTCCAACTGTCTATGGGACACCTCTTCTGGCATCCTGTATCAACTTCTGGCCAGACCTGTTCCTCTTCTGCATTTCCCACTTCCGTGGATGCCCTACTGGGTATCCCAAATCAGAGTCCCAGGAAGCACCACCAATTCTTCCTTTTCCATATGAAATCAGTTGGTTTTACCTCTGTTGGTTTTACTGCTTCCATAACTCTGGACCCTATCTTCTTATCTCTCTCTCCACTGTCTCTACCCTAGGTCAGGCTTCAAGATTTCTCATTCTGCAGCCAGAGAAAATCTCCAAGACACAAGCATGACTGTGTTACTTCTCTGTCCCAGACCCTCTGATGACTGGGCAGTGATTTTCAAACTATGCCAGGGGAAAATCTTAGGAGCCTAGGGGAAGTACTTCAGGGGACAAAGGGAGTGATAACAGGGGACTCTCAAACAAGCAGGACACTGATACTCCAGCACAGTTCCACTTTCATCTATTTGACAAGTCGGTCTTCCATACCAACACTTCATTTGAAGCCACCAACCTACAAAGTCCAAGCTTCCTACTTCCCAGAGAAGCACACTCAGGACTGGGTGCCTGTGCTTTGCGCAGGTCCTGCTCCCTCTCCCCGTCTCTCTCACTGAGCTCCCGATGATGTGCTGTTTCTCAGCAGGCCACTCTGCTTGATGCCCTTGTGTCATTGTACCTGGGACCCCTCTGTATCATTCTTTATCTAACTCATACTTTCTTATCCCTCACAATTCAGCTCAAGCATTGCTTCCTCTAGAAAGACCTCCCCGGCCCTCCTGGCCCTGCTCCCCATCCCAGACAATCTGAGTGCCCCTCCTCAGTGTCCCCATGAGCCCTCTGTAACCCACAGCATACTGCCCGGCCACGCTCCGCCTGTGGCTGTGGTCATCTCCCCACAAGGAACTCCAGAGCCCAAGCCCTTAGGCATCCTCAGCTCCCAGAGCAGCAAACAGGGAGGAGTTACCAAATGGATGAATGAGGAAGAGGGGGGCAAGAAATAAGGGAAAGAGGGAACAGGAAGTGAATAAATGAGTGAGAGACAGGCAGGCAAGCCCCTCCCATGTCCCAAGCCATGATTTCAGCCAAGAACTCTGAGTCTTTGGTTTTGCAAAGGCAACAGCTCTGTTTTCCTGCCAGGATGGTGGGAGAGCAGAAGGCCACTCATCTCCAGATGGGTTCCAGTCTCCCTGGCACCTGCCCAGTGAGAGGGACAGTGTGGCTTCTGCATGCCCCATTTCTTTTCCAAACCTACTATTTGATTTAGAGAACATAGCAGAGTGGGAGAAGGGTGGTAGCCTTGGCCTCTTGCCTTCTCCTGGGCTTGAGGAGGGTGGTCAGGCCAACGGGAGATTCTCCATGCTTAGCCCTGGACTATCTGAGAGCAGGGGTTAAGGGCCGATGCTAGTTCAGGCCTGTCAAAGTGGCTCTTTTCTCCTCTCCCTGGGCTTTACAACCCCTGAAGACACCTGTGGATGGAAGCAATGAACTGGGAGGGGTGCTTTTCAGTAGAGAGAACTCCAAGGCTGTGAGTTCTGGCCCCCGCTTTGGTGGAGAGTAGTGGGGAGGGTGTCTTGTAGGTGGGATATTACCTCCCTCTGTCCTTGCTCTGCATGAAGGATGGAGCTGAAAGAGTACCATGTTCCCTGTGCCTGGAGAGTCCTCTCTCTGCTCAGGCCTGTCGGAGAGCCGAGAGCCAGTACCTGGGGCCAGTGTCCACCTGACTGAGGGGCCTCAGGGCCAGAAGAGACGGGCGCAGAGCCTGACTGCAGACTGCATCAGAGCAGGGGGCAAAGAAAATGAGGAGACAGCTGCCTGATGAGCCCAGAGGCCTTGGCAACTTGAGGCATATCGTGAGATTCTCCCAGACCTGCCCATGAGGTAAGGGTATATGGCCTCAGAAGAAAGGGACCTTTGGAACATAGTAAGGAAGGGCCTGCAAAGCCAGTGCCATGGAGAGTAAAACCATGAAATGAAATGCACTCCCAGGGTAGTAAGATGGAAGACAGGGTGAAATCTAAACCCGATGTCCAGGTAATGGTCCCATTCTATGTCTGTCTGGGAAAGATGGGTGCTACAAAGAAGCCTCAGGGTCAGACCTTGCCAACCAGGCCTTACAATTCCACTCAGAGGGCGGAAAAATGGGCAGCAACCACACCTGTCTGTGAGTTCCCCCAAATCTAGCCCAGATGGCAGAGAGCCTTGTGGGGAGTTGAGGAAGCCCACAGACAGGAGACTGGAGCCCTTGATATACTCAGCAGAGACCTGTCAGGCCTTGGAGGCTTCTAGACACAGGCTCTGGGTCACTAATCACCACACCTAAGAGAACCTTATTGGACAGATGGGCCGTTTTGATGGAGCTCTGGGGCAGCAGACCCAGCTCTTACTGCTAACTCCCTTACCTCTGAATTCTCATGTTCTGCCCTTCTCTGCCCCTTCTCACACCCAGCTCCTTGGCTTCTATGCTGGTACCTATGATCCGTACCCCCTTGCTTGTGGCCCTCTCCTCCCCAAAGCCCCTTCTCCAGTGGTGCCCAAGTCCACACACTACTCATCCATACCCACACCTCCCCTCCTGGTTTGAGACTGACCTGCCATACAGGGTCCGTGTGTTTGCCAGACTTGGCTGAGCTGCGGAAGGCGGGCTGGGAGTGGGGCCTCTTGAGGTTATAAATGGCCACGTTGCCATCATAGTGGCCTACTACCACCAGATACGGGTGGTCCACGTGTATATCGAGACACATGATGCCACTGTCACTGCTGAAGATGTATTCAGGGAAGCTGGGGTTCTTCATGCTGTAGAGCAGCAGCATGCCTCGGCTCTGCTTCATGAAGTCATCTGCCCCAGAGAAGATGGGCCTCAGTGGTTGGAAAATCCAGCTGCCCTGCCAGGAAGCCCCCATGCCCTTTCTCCAATGAATACACAAACCCTGCCCTGCTCCGCCTCTGCCAGAGAGTGTGGGCTTCCTCTCTAAGCTTCATCTTCTTTGTCTGTGAAATGGGATCAGAAAATTTAGCCTATCCTTTCATGGGAGGATCCGACAACCAGAAAAGGTGACCAGGCTTATCTGAGGGACTGACCATTATTCTCCTTATTCTCTCCGGGGTGAAAAATGCCCTCCCTGAGGTATGCAGACTCAAAAAGTGGCTATATGAAGAATGCACATGGGCTTAGGAAGGAGCAGTATCCTTAGAGAGGGTTCAGATGCTTGTACCAGGGACAAGTTGCTATCCTCATGTTGCTATCCTTCATAATGCCTATGTGCCTCCCAGCCCCTCAGCCAAGGATGGGGTTCAGTTTGGGCTGACATGGAATTGTCTATAGGAGTCCCAAACTAGCTACCTCTGGGCATTTTCATATACCCTCTGGCCCCACAATCCTCAGTTGCAGCCTGAACCCTAAGTCTAGGCATGCTCCCAGAATCCAGAAGTCACAGGCCAGCTACTCAGGCTTCCGAAGACCCCTGTGCCATCCTTCTGGCCTGGGTACAGTTTTGTGATTGACCACGAACCAGTCGGCAGAGTTTCTCCTCCCTGCCTGTCCCATGTCAAGGGAATACTTCCCACTCATTCTTTCATTCTCTGCACACTTAGTGCCCATCTTGATAATGCAGTCACTGAACGGAATCCAGTTCCAAGCCCTTATGTCTAGCACTCCTGCCACAAGCCCAGGACCTTTCTAAGCTCAGAAGAGCCAGAACTAAAAAGGTAAAAGGCTAGAGTCACCCTCCATCTCGGGGGCCCTATGCTAAGGCACCCTTTTGCTGGGAAGAGGGCCCTCTCCCCCACATAGTGATCAGGAAAGAAAATGTTTTTGTTCTGGAGAAAGTGAGCCTCTTGTAAAGAGGAGCAGCTGGGGTGCTTCTAGGACCCCTGGAGCTAAGTTGGGTTACTCTGAGCCTGGTGATATCTCAAAGCTAGTAGGGAGATAGCCTTGAGGTAGGGGTGGAGAGGAGGGCTGGCAGCACCTCCTTCATGGGGCTCCAGAGTAGGCTCTACAGGCTGACTTTATAAGGGAGAGATCTGCAGCTGGCTGAGGGGAGTCTCTTTCCCACTCAGATCATGAAGGGCTTGAAGTTGGCAGTGTGACAGTCACTTGTAGCTCCTTTTGTTCATCACACAAATCCTGAGCACTTGATCAGGGCTTCCCCCTAAGCTGGACCCTGGCAGGGACAGAGACCCTCCGCTCAAGACATGAGCTTGTGCTCATGAGCCACAACCTGCGGTGGAGTGAAGCAAGCGCTGGCTGGAGAATCACACTGTTAGCCACCCGGACAGAAGGGAGCTGCTGATGCCCTTAATGTCCAATCTGTCCTTGATGCTGGCAAGACTGACAGAGGGTGAGTAAGCAGGCATGCAGCTAAGTGAATGAAAGGGTGGGTAGGTGGGTGACTGATGCTCAGGTTGAAGACCCAGATGGGACAAAGTGGACATGACCTTAACACTTGCTCTCATAGGACCTGGTCCCTTGGGGGACAGCAGTGATGACCTACTTGCTCTGGACAAACTGCAAGCACTCCCTGCCTGCCCTTGCAGGTGTGCAGGGTCTTCCTGACCAGTGAAACCATGAAAGGAGGGTAAGAAACCCTAAGTTGGCTTCGTACCTGTAGTAAGGACATCTCTGACCCATTTACTGGGACTAGGATCTGGCCTTACGGCCCCCTAATTTTACAGATGGGAAAACCGATATTAGAGGGGAGAAACGGTGTACCCAGGTGTGTCAGACCCATCACATGGTGTTCACCACACCCAGTATCCTGTTTATGGCTGAAATTAGCCTGCTCAGAATAATGACACTAATCTGGTTTTTACATGGAGGTAAAGAAAGAAGGGGAAGGGGCACCAGACCTAATAGAGTGGTGGTGACTGGCAAAGACAGAGAGAATATATAAGGGACAGGGCAGTCAAACAGGGTAAGAGGAAACTTCTGGCAGAGAGAACATAGATTTCATGAGAGGGACACACTGAGCAACCGGTCACACTGAGGACGCAGATCCTGCCTTAGTTCCCCAGCTACATGCATCCTGACAGGGAGCCTCCCTTTCCTAACCTGGTGCTAGTGGTCTCTGTTACTTGTAACCAGATGAGCCATCTTGTGATAACGATCAGTTTCTAATCATGGCTAGACTGTGTACTTCCTGAATTCCAGTTCAGGGCTCTAGCTGCCAAACTACACCAGGAAGGCAAAAGAAACTCTCTTAACTGGGGCTTCCTCTCTATGTCTTATTCTATAACCTTCTCATTTCTGACTCCAGTGGGCCCCATGAGACCTCACTGTTCCACTCTCCAAGTATACAACGTGTGACATCACAGCCCAGACCTCCCACTGTCCCAGTACATCATCATCTTGTCCTCTAAAAGTCCTAAAATGGCATCACTACTCAGACCACCGGTGGTCCCCATGCGATACTGTAGCTCAGGCTCCAAGCAGTCCTACTGACACCATCGCCCAGCCCCCCAACATTCCCGGTATGATGCCACCAACCAGGTCACCAGCAGTCCCACTATAACACTGGCATTGGGGTCACCTGCAGTGCTTCATTTCCCAGTGAGGGCTAGAATTAGGCTCAAGGCTATAGAGCCTGGGGCCCTGGGCCCTGGGCCCTGGGGCACTTTGTCCTGAATCACACAAACTCTGGCTCCTCAAAGTAGGGCTGGAGAGAACCCAGTGACAGTGAGAGCCCCAACCCCACACTCTATTGTATCAAGAGGCAGAGACTTGGGTGGTGAACGCACAATACAATATAGAGAGCATGTATTATAGAATTGTGCACTTGAGACCTATTCAATAAATTCAATAAAATTTTCTTTTTTTTTAAGAGGCAGAGACTGAAGTCTGGTGCCAGAGAAGGAACCCAGTTTCCTCCAGGCAACAGGATTTCAGTATATGTGGCTAGGTAGAGGAGAAGGAGGAATAGAGGAAGGAAAAAAGGGAGAAGAAGAGGAAGGGAGGGGAGGAGGGAGATGAGAGAAAGAGAACCTGGTCTGTGACCCTGAGACAGGGAAAGTGCTGCTAGCCTGGCCTTAGGTCTCCTCCACTTTGTACTTTTACCCTTTTTCAGGAAGCCTTCCAGATTGTTCAGCTTCTCCCCTGAGAGTCCCCCACCTTGAGGAGCTCCTCTGCATATATCTCATTATTACAGAAGAGCAGGTCTTTCACTTCACCTTATTCCAAAGGAAGGAGTGAGCACCGCCCAGTGTGGCCCTGCAGGCTTGCCCTCTTGGATGGGAGGGTTGCCTCCAGCTAACCCTGCTCTGCTGGATAGTCTCTAAGGCCTCTCTGACTTTATCTTCAGTGATCCACAAGATTTGGAAGAGAAGAATCAACCACCTCCTAGAACCTGATCTGGCAGTTCTCAGAAAGCCATGGTCTCAGGGGAGGGGTAGTTTAATTGTACCATAGACCTCTCACTGCCCTCAGTTCCCTCTGCTAGGGCCCAGGCAGAGCAGTGCCCAGTGAGGAGCATGGATGAATGTTTTCTTCAACTGGCAATCACCAGCTGGGGTCTCGGCACCCCCAGTTCTATCCCTGCCCTGCAAGTAACAGCTCTAGATCGTGGGAGGCTACTCTAGAGAGTTCTGGCTGTCAGGAGAAGCCTGGGCTGCTGCTCAGGATTCAGGGAAGGCAAGGCAGGCAGAAAGCATGTTCGAGCATCAGGCTAAAGCCAGGTCAGTGGGAACAGGGAAGTGGATGACAAGCTGCCAAGACAAGGACATTGTGCCAACCCCGGTCAGCAGCCCCCCTCCTTTCTTACTGTGGCATCCCAAATTAGTCTAGTTCAGGGCTGACTCTGAGGCTGCAGCTGTTTAATGACTCCCTTTATTAAGTCATACAAGAGGCACATGGAAGGGGGCTGTGGTGGGCTGAATAATGCCCCCCCCAAAGATATCCATGTCCTAATCCCCAGAACCCATAAATATGTTACTTTGCACAGCAAAAGGGATTTTGCAGATGTAATTTAAAGACCTTGAGATGGGGAGATTATCCTGGATTATCTGGCTGGACCCAATGTCACACAAGGGTTCTTAGAAGGGAAAGAGGGAGACTGGAGAGTCAGAGAAGGAGATGTAACAACAGAAGCAAATGTCAGAATGATGCAATTGCTAGCTGGAAGGGAGCCACAAGCCATGGAATGTGGGCAACCTCTGGAAACAAGGAGAGGCGAGGAGATGGATGTTCCCCTAGAGCCTCCAAAAGGAATCCCTGACAATCCCTGATTCTTGTTCAGTGAAATTCATTTTAGACTCGTGACCTCTAGAACTGTAAGATAATAAATTTGTATTGTTTTAAGCCATTTTGTTTGTGGTCATTTGTTATAATAGGAATAGGACACTAATTCTGTAGGCATTCAAGGAAGGTGGACTCAAACCTCACCTTACGTATCAGAGGGAGATGCCCCCATAGATGGCACCTTTTCCTGGGATGGTTTGGAAGCAGTCCCTCTTGAAGTCAGGGGGATGGGTGCAATGATCCCCAGTACTTCTGATGACCATAATGAAATCCTCCCTCAGTTTCCCACACCCCAGCTCCACCACCTTGGACTCCAAGGAACAGAAATACCCCTTGGATTAGGATTTTTACAGTCCCCCAAAGCAGGGGACCACCCAAGGCTGCCCCAAGAAAGGGTATCAGTGCTACAGGGTTCCAAACCTCCAGCATGGCCCAGAGGCCTTGGTGCCAGGCAGGGCTCAGCCTCCCAGGCAGCTAGCTTTTCCAAGTACTGCCATCCAATTAGAATTCATATTTAAATGGTGTGGGAAGTTAAGGGCAAAGCCTTGGAGACAGACTACATCAAATGGGACATTTAATTTGATTTAGGGAAAATGAGGCAAACATTTGAGAACCTAAATAACTAACCAGTAATTAAACTAACAACGGGACTGCCCTTGCACTACAACCCAGCGAGCACAGTGGACTTTATGGACTGTATTTACAAAGAGTCTTGACAACATAATTAGTCCTGTAAATTTCATGCAGCCTGCAGCCGAGGAGTGATGGATTTTGTGTGTGGAGGATGAACCGGGAGAAATGAGGTAGATGAATTTCCATTTTCAGTAAATGAAATTAACATTGCTTAATTAGTGAAGCTGACAAATAAATGATCAGGGAAGATTTAAATCCCTACAAGTGTATCTGTGGCCTGGGCAGGCTCAGGAACAGGCCAGGATGTGGTGTGACTGAGTGGGAATGGGTTTGGTGCTGGGACCCAGGGCCTGACTTTGGCTCCTTTTGATGGCATGGCCCCCGAGGGATGCTGGGCTAGGAGAGAGCTGGGAAGCTTCCTCCTGATCTGTGTGATAGCCAGGCAGGACCACACAGAGTTTCTAAGATCTGTTCCACCATTCCTGCCTGACAGACCTTAAAGAGTCCCCTTTCCCATGCCATGAACTGGCTAATGGGCTGGAAAGGACCCCATCAGTGCAGCAGGCCAACATAACTGCAACCCAGCTTTGCCCCTTTTCCTGGACCAGCTACCTCTGCCCTCCAACGTTCCTCCATCTGCTTTCGCCTGCTGATGGCCTCTTTCTCTGCTCTGCTGGGAACATGGAGCCTGGCCCCAGGGGACACCCAGTCTCTGCCCTGCATGCAACCTGGGAGGCAGAGTGGGGGCAGGTGTGAATGCTTCTGTGCTACTGCAGGCAATGGCCCGGGCTCCCTTTTTCCCATCAGGTTGCTCCTGGCCTGGCTCTAGGCAACCTGCCCTGTCCCCAAAATGGGGGATTTGGGCCCCCATCCTCCCTAGGGAGGACAGCTACCCCTACCAAAGTCTTATTTGGCTGTGTCAGAAAATAAACTTATGGGAATTCCAGGCAAAAGGAGGTCTGGGCTGAGCTTATCAGGGTCAAACCCAAGAGCAAACCCAAATGCTCACTTCAGTGTTTGTTCCCATGAGGCAAAGTCTGATGATGGAAAGCTAGCAGCTGAGAGCTTCCAAGGACAGTGTGATGGATGCTGGTGAGCCGGCTGCTCCTCGCGATAACCCTGACTGGTAACTGGAGTGCCTTTGGCCTGCCGCAACTTTGCTCTTTTTTTTTCCAGGGAGGTACCTGGGCACTCAAGAGCACAGGACTCCCAGAGGCAACCTCAGGAGTGAATGCAGGGGCCTTTTTGAGTTCCAGCCGTCCTGGGTTCTGCTCAGGCCCTGCTCAGGCCCCGCTCAGGTCCCTGCAGCATCGTGCTGAGGTAGGCAGGGCTCTGGGGAAGAGATGGCTGTCTGAAAGCCAGTCAGCAACTCCCATGCCAGTGACATCAACAGCAAATGCCACCGCTGTCACCAGGCCCTGCTTTCTAAAACAGTAGGTGGGGGCATCATCTGATCCTCCTCTGCCCCCATAGCCTTCTGTCTCTGCTCAGGTCCCCTGAGGTCCTACAGGAAAGCTATGGGAAAGACTGATAGCCAAATCAACAGTGATTGTCCAAGTCAGAGTACACGTTTGCCCCCCTCCCTTTTAAATAAGTGTGCCTCACAGCCTCTCCTTGTCACCAATGAGGAAATCAAGGCTCAGAAAGGCTTCTGGCCCTAGGTCACACCACTAGAAAGTGACCTTCCAGCCAGGAGGTTTGCCCCTGACTGGCACTTCCCAGGAATGTAGATATGGCTGAAAGGACTGACAAAGGACAAAGAGACCCTGACAGGTCAAGTGCCTGTCCAAAGGAGGCTGCTAGGCCTGTTGGACTTGAGGTCATCTATTCCTGGGGGGTGGGTTACTCTTCCCCATTGCTCCTGACAGAGGCTGCCTCCATGGATGGTCTCTCTCTACATGATTCCAATCAGCTGACCCTGCCTCTGGCCCTCTGTGGAAGGAAGATGGGGCTAGAGCCTAAGCAGTTTCTCCTCCCACCTGCTGGGGAGCTCCGTGCACTCCATCTCAGGCTTGGACAGAGAGCCTGAGCTGAGAGCAGCCTCATACCCATTCATGTCCACACCCACTCCTGGGAGGGCCTGCCCAGCCCCCAGGCCCTGTTCCAGGCCCAGTAGCTGCAACAGAGGGGGAGGAATGTACTAGTTCCCTGCCAGAGGGGGAGGGCACTTCCAGCTTGGCAGCAGCCCACCTTCAGGAGTGGGGACACAAAGAGGGCATTTAGGGCATCCTCAAAGGCAGCCCAGACCACGAGACTGGGAGCAGCTCCAAGATCTCCTCCCTGAGAGGAATGACAAACACCAACTCCTCCTTGCCCTCCCCCTCCACCAACTCTCCACCCTGGTCAAAGAATGGGCGGACAGGCGGTCTGAGGGGCAGAGACCAGGAGTTTGTAAGCCTGCCAGCCAGCAGCAGCTCGGAGCATGGAGAGGTTTTCCTGTTTGCAGAAGCTGATCCTCCCAGCTAGAGAACAAGCTGTTAGCCTAGGGAGCTGTGGCTAATGCGAAGTGTGGGGCCCTCTCCTGTTAGGAAGGGGGAATGTCCAGCCCAGCAAGGAGGTAGGGGGCTTCTGTAGGGACCAAGAAACATGAAGGGAAAGCAAACTGACACAGTTACCATGGTGCTGTCTCCTGCTGCAGTGGGAGAGAATGGGCAGCAGTGCCCTGGATAACAGTGGTCTCCCAGGGCTCAGGGGCCAAGTGATGCAGTGCCCCGCCCCTGCCTGCTCCAGAGCCTAATCAGGAATGCTGCCCTCCTCAGTCCCCACCAACCCATCCTTCCCCAGGTTTGGCCCACTCTATCTTCTCATGCTTCTCAAACCCACTTCTCCATCCTCACTCCATAGTCATGGGTCAGATCCTTCTTAGTATCTCTCCTTGGGATGCCTGCATCAGTCTCCCAACTGGTCTCCCAAATCCAGTCTCTTGCCCGCAATTCCCCCTCCACTAGTCATGTCCCTGTCCTCCTCAAATTCCTTCAGTGGTTTCCCCTTAGGAGAAGGTCAGAAGACTGTCCTCAGGACAAGGGCCACACCTCTTGGAGCGGTTTACCAAGCCCTGTGGGGGCTGACCCTGGCCCCTCAACAACTTAATTTCCTGCCATATCTCTTGTGCCTCCAGACCTTTGCCTATGCTGGTTTCTCTGCCAGAAGTGACCTCCCCTTCCTTCTTCTCCATAATAACCCCTCAAGGGTCATTTTGGCATATTTCTTCACCCAGCAGCACTAGTTGCTGGTGTGATTGTTGGTCTCCTGACAATTGGCTGTGAGCCCCAAGGGCAGTGGCTGCATCCTAGTCATCTCTGTATCTTTCACATGTGGCCAAGAACTCTGCACTGAATAGGCACTTAGTGTTTGCTGGTTAAGTGAGCAAAAAAATAAATCACCAGAGTACTTACAGGAGCCATGTCCCACTGCAAACAGATCATTGTATTTTGGATTCCTGTAAAAGAAATATGAACCCATTGGCCCAGGAAATGGATATGGCTCGCCCATGGACTTGAGACTTTCCATGAACACACATCTGTTGAATTTAGAGACCTGGGTTTATCCTACAATCCTCTAAGAATCCCCATCTCATTTTTTCTCATAATACTCCATGTCACTCTCAAGGTGGCTAAGTCCTGTAGAAGTGCCCTGCTTGGCAACAGCAGGCACTCAGGGGCTCTGGGTTTGCGTCAATGCCTATACTCACCAGCAGAGGGCGGTGACAGCCAGGCGCTTGGCTTTGTCGTTTTGGAACTTCCAGAGAGGCAGCAGCGTACCCTCCTGGTCCCGGTATTCGTCAGCAGCATCCTCATAGTACTTAAAATCTTAAACACACACAGGCTGTCAACCCTGGGATTGCCACTTTATGGCTAATCCATGTCTGCCACCTTCTGTCTGTACCTCCTGGCCAAAACAATTAACCTCTCTGTGTTTCATCTCAAACGACTCTTGTGAGGATCAACAGAGTTAATATATGTAAAATAGTGAGAAAAATACCAGGCACATAAGCAACTCTCTCTACATGTTATTGTTACTGTGGTCATTGTTGTTGGAGGTAAAGTACAATAAAGCAGCCATGTCTACACAGATAAAATCTCAGGTCTGCCCATCTTAATAGCCATTGCCCAACCCTACTGTAGTGAAACTGCCTGGATCCCTCAGGGGTTCTCTGAACTCAGGCTCATGTCCTGCTCTAAATTATCCTTTCTCCCATTTCCTCTAACTTAGGTGGAAGCCCCATCTATCCTGCTACTGGACTAAGCCAGAAACCTGGGCAACTCTTGACTCATCTCTCATCATCATTTCATATTTTCCTTCCAATTATCTTTTCAACCCATTCACTTCTCTCCAAACTCTTAGCCACTGTCCAGGTTCAGGGCCCAACAGCCATCACCTGGATCATCACACTATTTTTCTAACTGGTCTCCCTACTTCCAGTCCATGTCCCGCAGAGCTACCAGAGTGAGAACAAATAAATCACCTCACCATATACCTCCCCAACACCACTGAGAACCCCCCTCCATGGCTCCCCTTGCAGAGGGTCTTCCTTGTTAAACCAAGGCTCCAGGCCACTACTTCCACGTCATTTTGGCTAGCTGTTCACATAGCCTCTAAAATGTCCTACTCCTCCATCTTCCTGGCAAATTCCTGCTCACTCCAGATCCACATCAAACTGCTCCTCTGTGAGGCCTTCACATTCCTGAGGAGAGTTCATTTCTTCCTCCATTCCAGCCCTGTGCCTCACCTATACCAAAACGTCTGCCACACTGTGTTGCCTCTATTTATTCTTTTGCCTGTCCCCCCAACCAGATGGCCTCCAGAGAGCAGGAAGCCCATGCTAGTCATCTCCAGACCCATAGTGCCTAGCACAGGGCCAGCCACAGAGCAAACAACCAATGACTGCTCAAAGAATGCAATGAAAGCAATCAGCAGAAGTGAGTGACTCTCAGTCTTCTTTCCAACCAGGGGTGATCCATGAGAAAATGAATCCTTTCATCCCACATGGTGAAGGACATGTCCAGGCATGGCCCCAACCTCTCTTACAATGTCCATACCTGGAGACTGTGAGACTACATTCAAACCTCAAAAATGTCTTAGAACAACAAAAAAAAAAATTAGAGTGGTCAGAGGCATGAGCCTTGATCACATCAGAGGTCCTGAGCTCGGCTGTCTTTGAAAGTGCCGCGTTTCAGAGAGACTAATTGGTAACACTTCTCTGTTTTCACTTCCCCTTCGTGATTACACTTTCCCAGAGGGAAGAGTATGCAATTTAAAAAAAAATCAAAGTTCAATGAATTTTTATGTGACTGTGTTCTTATAAATGAAAAGGGTTCACCAAGGCCAATTTCTCCATGGATATTAATCATGTTTGCCACCCTTTGGGGGGCTGGTTGCAGAGGCTGGGTTTCAGGAAGCCAAGCTGTGTGAGTGACAAATTCATTCATAGCTGCTGTGTACTTTGACAGCTTTGAAAAGCACTCAAGGTTGTTTTCCAGCCTGAATGATAACAAGGGGGCTTGTTTAGGCTTCTGGTCTTGGCAGCTCCAGTCTCTATGTTCCATGGGTGAGCAATGAACATCAAGTCACCAAGAAGAGCCCTAGGCTGTCAGCAGAGGAGACCAGCCAGCAGCGAGGAGCTGCCAACTCTGGGGACGCAGCTGCTCCAAATAAATGCACAACCTCTTAGGGAAATACAAGCCACTTGGGAATGTACTGTTCATGCCCTGGGAAGGATTCCGTTTTCTTGGCTCTGTCAAAGAATTTCCCAGGCCCCCAGGATTTAAGTGTTTCTGAATCAATCTTTTTCTTCACCTCATCACTAATTAATCACCAGCATAGACCTATTGAATGTTTATTTGAAATGCCTCTTCCAGTTCAGTGGCTCTGCAACCTCATGCTCAAGTGCTCAGGCTATGGATCCAAGGGGCCTGTGTTTGAGTCCTGATTGTACCACTCACACCTCACGGTAGCTGTGGTTTTGAACAAGTAGCAATTATATAGCCTGAATTCTCACCTATGAAATGGAAAAAATAATTGTGTTTACCTGAGATTGTGGCTGTCAGGATTAAATAAAATGACATATGTAAATAGCATGGCATAATGCCTGTTACACAGGCCGTTCCCAGGGAACGCTGGCACTTGTTTCTTGTTATAATGACTGCTCCTTTTCTCCATCCCCTTGACACAGTCTGGGTGAGGTGTGGTGAGGCCCACTCTAACGCACACCAGAAACTCACTTTCACCCCTGTCTCTGCATCCTGCCCAATCACATTCTCCTCCATTCCTGCTCTCACTGGGCTGTGCGCCAGCACGGGTAGTACCTTTGATCTGTCTTCAGAGAAAGCTCAGATCCCCTGTGTGACATTCAAGGCCCTCCTTTAATTGGCTCCAACCACCTCTCCAGCCTGAACTCTTATCACTTTCCAACAAAGCCCCTGTTGGGTCACTGAGTCTGCTGCCGCTCATCCCCACAGTCCACTGGAATTCATTTTTACCACCAGGTCATTGCTCACGCTGTCCCCTGCCTAGAACATCCATCCTCCAGCTAATCTCCTACTCAAATTCTGTTCATCCCTTGGCATCGAGCTCAACCCTCCCTGAAGCCTTCCTTGACTGCTGCCACTCATCCCTCATTTCCCTTCCTCCATTCTCTAGGATCTCCAGAGAAGTTTCTGTCTGCATCCTAGCATTTACATGGTCCCCAAGCAGGACAGAGTAGAGAACAGAGCACAGAATTAGGAAGCTCAAGACCTAGTTTTGGATACTCTCTGCCATGCACTAGTCAGGTGGCCTTGGCCTGAACTTCCTCATGAATGAAGTAGAGTTAATAATCTCAGCTCTGCCTGCCTCCCAGGATTCTTGGAAGATGACATTGGTTCACTAATGTGCAGGTGTTTGTTCATTTTTTTTCTGCACCATTGTCAGATTTCATTACTACACACATTTCTTCTTATGACATTGTTAATGGTTGACCTGTATAAGACTTGTTTCCATAGTGATATCCAGAGGAAGGAGGGATTTTTTTGTTCTCCCCTTGCACCTATGGGACCTGCATGGGATACTCAAATACTGATTTGTATGAGGGACTTTTAATGTAATAATAGTAGTTTAATGAAATAATAGTAGTCACCAGAACTTCAAATCTTACCCTGAGCAACATCATCATATGTGTTCTGGTTGACCATCCTCTCCACAATTTTAGCAGCTTGTGTCACTTTGGTGATATCATCACTCTGTGGAGGTACGGAGGTGACAGTTTCTCTTATAAGCCAGCACATGAAAGATCATGTCTCAAGCTACAGCCCAGCCTTATAATTTGTTCAGCAATGCTTCTCTGACACCACCCACCCCAGGGGAGTTCTGTAAAGGTACCTCTTCATGCCTCCAGGCCCAGCTTACCCCATCATATCCTACTGGGAATGCCTAGCTCACAAGTACCACAAGGAGTCTACAATGCCATACATAGCTCCTAGGCAAAGCCTGATTTCTGTTCTTTCATTCTGAGCTTATTCTGGAAAAGGCATGTCTTTGAGCACAAGACAGGGCATTAAAGATAGGAAGGGTACCAGAGCGGAAAGCAGACGAGGGCAGGTAGGAGACTTCTTAGGTGGGAACCTGAGATTTCACCAACACAGGCAATGACAAAGAGCTGCATTAAGGGTCTGAGATTTAGTTAACAGTTGAAGAAGACAGAGGGAGAGACCAGCTTATCCATAGGTAGTATCAGGCAGAAGTGACTCCCAATCCAGGGCCCTGCATACTGGCCAGCCCAAAGAGAAAGTAGGAAGTTTCATGTCAGAGAAAAATGACTCAGTTTGAACCCAAAAAACAAGATCATCATTCTGTAAAATTCCATAAATCCACAAGGTGAACCACTTAGCAGGTTATTAGAGGAGCAAAAAGTTTGGGGCTGGCAAGAAAAGCCCGGTAGCAGGAGTGAACCAGCTGAGTGGACAGCCATCCAAAGGGGCTCCTGAGAGCCAGGTTCATGGCTCTCAAGGATGAGATTTCCCAGGAGTGGCAGTGTCAGAAAGTGGTTATTAAGAGAATGGTTTCTGGAGCCACCCAGACCTGCATTCCCATCCCATTCCATGGATTAGAAGGCAGGTGGCAACTTTGGGCAAGCTGCTTATTTCTCCAAGTCTTAGAGTATTTGTAATACAGTGGGGATGAATAATACCACCGGCGTCATAGGACCACTGTAAGAATAAATGTAATAACACACATGGTATTATTAACTTGGTACCCAGTTGATGATGGTGTGGTAGTGTCAGAGGAAACACACAGACCATTGTGGTGGGGCTTATAAAGTCACACATGGGGAACTGCCCCCTGAGAGCCTTTTGTCAGGTCTTAAACTAACTCCAAGTTTACCTCAGAAAAGTGACCAAAGACATTCCCTGTAATCTTACAATCATAGTTCTTAGAGTTCTCCTAGTCCCAGATACCACTGCTACTACCTGGCTCAAAGCAGGAATTCTTCCCCCTCAACAGCTTCCTGGCAAATGACCTCCCCATGTAAGGCAGCATCTTCTGTGGTCAGACAGCCTATTTATTGAAACCTACCTCCCTGGGTCTTTTAGCCATGGTCTTAACTCTGTCCTCTGGCCACAGAGGAATTGTATGTCTAGTAATAGCTCCTCTGATGTAGGGGACAGGGACTCATCCCCTGAGTTAGCACTTCTTCAAGTGAACCCTCCCAGCTCCATCAACTGTGGTATGGCACCACCTACCAATCAACACCAAGAAAATACTATGTTAGGGGCTGTGCATACATTATCTTGGGTTCTCATGATAATTTGGCAAAGTAGATATATTAGGATATCTTTACAGATGAGGAAACATGTTTTAGAAAAACCCAGCTAATAAGTGGCAAAGCCAGGATGTAAACTCAAGTCTGTGGACTCCAAGGCCTGTACTCTCAGCCCCACACAGACAGCCACTTCCTCTCCAATCTGACCACCTTCCAGTAAGGTTTCTGTAACCATGGTCTCAGCACAGAGCCCATAGCCAAACCCCTGACAGATCTTCAAGTGAACCCTGACCAAGGCTGACAGCCCCTGTGAAGCCCCTAACCTCTAAGGAAATGGTGCAGCAAAAGTCAAGGGTCTGGACAGGGCAACATGCAGTGCAGGGACTTCATCTTTCACTCCAGGGTTCCAATATCCAGTATGGTCATGACCACCAAGAGCTTGGTCTATGATTGAATGAAATCGAATTGAGAGAGGGGAGTTCTGGGTAAGATGGAGGCACAGGTTTCAGAAACCCTTCACTCCCTTGCATAACCAAAAGAAGGATAACAGCCAATATAAAATCAATAAACAACCAAAAGTGCCAGGAAATCAAACTTCATGGAACTCCGACAACGGAATTAAAGAAACAGTCAAACAGAACAAGGAGAACGGTAAGGTGGTGGATGGAGAGAGCCAGAAAAGTGGCAGACCTTGCGGGCAAGGCTGGCTGCAGAGAGTCTGAGGGCTGTGTGGGTGGGACTGGCTTAGGGGAAACTGAGACTCAGAGCTGGCTGTGGACTATGGTGGTTGCTGCAGTGAGAGAAACTCCTAGTCTCACAGGAGAGTTCGTTGGAAAGTGGGCTAGAGACAGGCAGGGGAGCTGCATTGTTCCTTCTCTGGCCCCTCCCCCACAAGTAGTGCTGCAGCAGAGCAAGGAGGGTTGCCCTGCCCTGGTGAATACCTAAGACCCCACCCCCTTACCACTTAGCAGGTGCTCTGAACAAAGAAATAGTGCCAAAATGAAAGAATAGTGCAAAGCTTCAGAAAGAGAGCTAAGTGATGAGGAGATAGCCAACCTACCTGATGGAGAATTTAAAGCCCTGGTAATCAAAATGCTCACAGAACTGATTGAACTTGGTCAAAAAATGAAAGAACAAATGAAAGATATCCCAAATGAAATAAAGCAAAATATCCAGGGAATCAACAGTGACAGGAAGGAAATCAAGACTCAGATCAATGATTTGGAAAAAAAGGAAGAAATAAACATCCAACCAGAACAAAATTAAGAACAAGAATTCAAAAAAATGAAGAGAGACTTTTGAACCTCTGGGACAACTTGGAACATTACAATATCTGAATTATAGGGGTGTCAGAAGGAGAAGAACAATAGCAAGAAATTAAAAACTTATTTGAACAAATAATGAAGGGAAACTTCCCCAATCTGGTGAAGGAAATAGACTTCCAGGAAGTCCAGGAAACTCAGAGTCCCAAAGAAGTTGGACCCAAGGAGGAACACACCAAGGCACATCATCATTAAGTTACCCAAGATTAAAGACAAAGAGAGAATCTTAAAAGCAGCAAAAGGAAAGGAAAGAGTTACTTACAAAGGCATGCCCATAAGGCTATCATTGATTTCTCAAAATAAACCTTGCAGGCAAGAAGAGGCTGGAAAGAAGTATTTGAAGTCATGAAAAGCAAGGACCTACGTCCAAGATTACTCTATCCAGCAACGCTATCATTTAAAATGGAAGGGCAGATAAAATGCTTCCCAGATAAGGTCAAGTTAAAGGAGTTCATCATCACCAAGCCCTTATTACATGAAATGTTAAAGAGACTTATCTAAAAAAAGAAAATAAAAAATATGAATAGTAAAATGACAACAAACTCACAACTATCAACAAATGAACCTAAAAAAGAAAGAAAAACAACAAACATAAAAACTAAGCAAACAATTAGAACAGGAACAGAATCAGAGATATGGACATCACATAGAGGGTTTTCAGTGGGAAGGGGGAAAGGAGGAATACAGGGGGAAGGTACAGGGAAGAAGAAGCATAATTAATAGGCATTACATAGACAGGGAGAGGTCAAAAATGGTATAGGAAATAGAGAACTCAAAGAACTTATATTACAACCCATGGACATGAACTAAACAGGGGATGCTGGAGGGTTGGGTGGTGCAGGATGGAGGGAGGATAAAGGGGGAAATTGGGAAAACTGTAATAGCATAATCAATAAAATATACTAAAAAAAAAAAAAAAAAAAAAAAAAAAAAAAAAAAAAAAAAAAAAAAAAAAAAAAAAAAAGAACTTGAACCAAGGTAGGAAAAAAAAAAAAAAGAAAGGAACCAAATTGGGGCAGTATCTATTAAGCCAAGGCAAGGAATCATTAAACTGCTCCTAAAATGTGTTTTATCAGGGACATGGTAAAATCACATTTGAGTGGAAGTGGGCATACCTCAGCAAAGGAAGCAAAACTTCTTCAGCCCATTTGACTTCTATTCTAGGGTGGAGCAGAACCATTTTCCTGAGAGCTTTTTGGGAGCTCTCCAAGGTGCTGAACCCAGACCCTAGCTTACTAAGGACCTCGTTCTTCCCACCCACCCTATTGCAGCAAACTCATCCTAATTTCCATACTGGGATTCTGGCTCCTGACCCAGCTTTCTCTCTACTGAAGGGACAAATGTGGCCCTTCAATATCTCCCTGTGGTGAATCTCCCTGCTGTGACTTCTCACTGTAACTTCTATGATGATGGCCAAACCTATGTGGCTACATCCACATTGAGCCCCCTAACCATGACCTGTATAACAACTACGTGGTTTCTTATAGTAAATCCATCAAAGAGTGGCCAGAGTCATTGGCCTGGATTTGGTGTTACCTGTGATCAGCTCTGACTTAGTTTTTGGCCCTCAAGACTCACCTAAAAAATTGAGCTCAAGTAAACCCTAGGACTAGAGGTCAAAGAACAAATCACTCTCCCAAACCCCAGGAGCCCCTGTCCATGGAGGGGGTGTCCTATTTTCACATCCCACCCCACCCTGAGAAGACTCCCAGCTCTTCCAGGGTGCACATCAGGCTTTCATTATCGTTTCTGTCTTCTCTTGCCCCCT
Organism: Anoura caudifer; assembly: GCA_004027475.1. Lineage (NCBI taxonomy): Eukaryota > Metazoa > Chordata > Mammalia > Chiroptera > Phyllostomidae > Anoura > Anoura caudifer. The sequence continues at coordinate 8,907 of PVKU01012305.1, read as the reverse complement.
AACCCAGCAACACTCAATCTCTGCTAGCCTCCAGACTTATACAAAATTTGGGGGAGGTGTGGAATTCCAGAGGCAGTTGTAGCTCTTCCCACATTTTCCCACAAGGAAAGAACTATTCATACTTTAATTTGAGCCCCAACCCTTTGCATGTCTGTGAAGCCCAGATAGCCAGGCTTATATCTACCCAGGGGCCAAGGTCCAACTTAGTCATCCTCCGTGACAGACCCATGGTAACCCTCACCAAACCTGGGACTCCATAGATGTCATCTTCCTCATGGCTATCTTTCCCATTTTTTTAGTCACTGGTGTCTTTGTCTTCTCCTTCTCTTTGGTCTTTTCCTGCTTCTCAAGTTCCTCTACATAGGCATCATAGATCTCCCACTAGATAAGAGTGAAATCAGAGTGAAATCAGAAGGATCAATACAGGGCAAAATCTTCAGCCAGCTAGCTTCTCTTCAGCCTTTAGGTCTTAAAGAGTTGATCATGCCAACCCCTGTCATATGCCATCACATCACCTTGTACTTGGCCTACTGTAATTATGTATTCAACATCTATCTTCCATGCTAGCCATAGGATGAAAGAGCTCTCAGGGCACCTCTGGGCTGGTCTTTCCACCCGGCAGCACAGGGGCTTGATTGTCAGCTGGAGATCAGTATTATTTCAGCCTACCATCTCTACCAGGCAAAACAAATGGGCAAACATGAGCCTAGCTCACTTTTTTCTTGGCGACTTACACAACTCTGAACTAGGAAATTTAAAAAAAACAAACAAACTTCCCCATGGAAATAGGATAAAATTATTGGCTCAAGCTGGCTGTTTGCAGCACTTGACCATACATTCTCAGTATAAAAAGATAAACAAAAAGTTAGGGAAACCCTGTTAACTAGATCTGATAGCAAGAGAAGCCGAAGATAACAGCAGAGGAAGCAGCAAGGATCTGAGGCTGGACAAAAGCCCCAGATTACACTATGTGCTCTCCAGAGCTGGGCAGTCACTGCCACCTGGAGGCCAGATAGGCAGACCTTGCATTTAATAATTCACCTATGGGCCAGTACTCCACATCCAGAGCCCTCCAACAACCCTGTCAGGCTGCTTGTTGTCCTCATTTGACAGAAAAAAGAAACAGTCATTCAGGGTAACATGGATGGCCAGGATTTTACAGTATGAGCAGCAGAGCTGGGGCCTGAATTTAGATACTCAAACCAGCATCCCTATCCAGTAGGACTTGAGGAGGAAGGAGGGTCAGCAGGAACACTGAGTTTGTTGGAAGAGCAGGGTTAGAGTGTTAAAACTTCAGAGTCAGCCACAGGGTGCCATGGGTTACAGAGTCCATGGGAACAAATGTCCCCCCCCCCCTTCCCCTGCCAGAAGTCACACCTCTCTCTCCCTTGGTCAGCCTTGCCCTGGGGGCAGGGGCATGTGGCTGATCCTGAGCGCACTGAGTAGGGACTTACTGTCTGACTCAGAGCTCACTGGGTGGAACCTAGTGTCTCACATACCTGCTGTTCAGAGCCTGAACAAGGAGCAGAGAGATGGATGGATGAGGAGGGCAGATTGTCAGAGGCCTCTTTGACCACACCAGTCTCCTCTGTTGCCAAGCCAGACAAGGAGGACTGGGGTAGGGGTAGGTGATGGTTTTTAGACTGGCTCAGGGCCTCACCTGATTGGCTGTGGCTGAAAAGTTTGTCCTGGGAGGAGGCTCCATCTGGCATTCTCGGTCCTAGAGAATAATGACAACAGGAAACCTACAGAAAGCCCTTAGCTCTGTCTCACTGAACCCAACAGTATACCCATTGCTGAAGCATTTCTGTTGGAGCTGAGGGGTAGGGGGTGGGACACAGAACTGGGGAAGTAAAGAGGACCAGGGCCAGAGCCAGGGCAGTAAAATGATGCAGTGAAAGCCTACATTTTCAATCCAAGTCTCCTTCAGAAAAAGCCTAAGCGAGGGAAAGGGGGCCGTAAAGCCTGATTGTGCCAGTTTCAACCAGGAAAAACTCCATGTGGGGGCTGGACAGATCTGCAGGAAATCAATCACTCCTTGTTGTAGCCAGTCTCTAGACACAGGACACAGAGGTCAGCCTCTGACAGGCCATTGGGCTAATTAATATCCTTCACCCTAAGAAGTCTTCTCTCACACTGGGGTTTCTGGCTTCACCAGGAAAATGTATCCCCTCCCCAATGTGTATCACTCAGATTACCAAACGTTAGCACAGGGACTGCAGAAGGTGACAAAGAGCTGTCAAAAACCCACCCTGTAGACCTCTGCCATCACTCACAGACTCATTTATGTAGAATACAGCCTTAGATATGTAAGTCTCTCACCTGAAATCCTGAAAGGTTCTTTCTGCCTGGTACTCAGGGTCCTTCACACTCATGTGAAGCCAGGGAACTATTCCAGCCTTTTCCAGCTGGTCTATCACAGAGACTATATCACCTTTGGTCAAACTGGCTCCTAGCCCCACCTCCCTGGCACATTCTGGCCCCCTGTCTCTTCCCCAGATCCTGACCTCCTCTTCAACACCAATTCAAGTTTCACTGACTCAGTACAGGGCTTTGTTCTCCTTGGTACTCCCTCTGAACTCCTGCCTGGATGGTGCACGGGGACCTGAATACATGCTCCCAGCCCTCCTTGGAGAGAGTAATCATGGTATCCACCCTGTCACCATGCCAGGCTGAGGGCTGCTGGGGCTGGGGTCAGGCCTGCTTCTTCCCTCCCATGCAGAGCACAGAGTTGGGAGACGAAAGGGCCGGGGCAGGGGCTGCTCTACCCGGAGAGGGTTGTTGAAGGTCTGCGAGGCTCTCTCACTAAAGTTGAACTGGTTGGTGAGCTTTCGCTCCTTGGGCTGCTTAGGAGTCATCAGTTCTTCTTCAGTCACTTTTTCAGCTGCCTGGTGGGGAGAAAAAAAGACCCACAGGACCAGGACTCAGCCATGAGGAAAATATAGTGGGGAATTGGGAGTGTAGAGAGAAGACATGTCTTGGAATAAGATGGCAGTGGGAGAGAGTGATGATGCCAGAGGCACTGGCACCTGCAGCCTCTAACTTCTCACTTTGAGCCCCATCCACAATGAGTCAGACCTGAAGCCCTCCCCACCCCTCCGCCCCACCCCCTGCTCTCCGCCTGCCATCTACAGCTGGAGAGAGGGGGCAGGCAGGCTGGAGAGCAATACTACACTGTACCGCTGCTGCAGGTATATTCGTTTGACTCCCAGCTTCAGCTTCTGTTTCTGCTTCTCTGGGCTCTTCTTCTTCTTCAAGGATTTCTGTTTCCGAAAACACCAACTTGGCAGACTCCTGTGAACCTTGGTAGGACATTGGCTGATGAGCTCATAGTCCAGGCCCACTTCCCCATCCCCTGGCAGGGCAGGGCTTTTGGGTTCCTGACTTGTAGGCACACCCCCACTCCAGGGTTCTCCTTGGCATGAGCCTCATGGGCTAGCTCCCAGATCTATCCAGGACAGCCAGCTGTTGGATTTTACATAAGTAGATACTCTGCAACTCCCTAGAGTAACCAGAGAAAGGGCACCAGACTGCAGCCTCAGGCTGGCCCACAGGCCTACCTGCCGCTAACTCATCGCGGTAGTGCTGCCGCCGACCTTCATCCGAGTCTTTGGGGATCAGGTTCCCGACCTGGCTGTAGTGAACTGCCAATTGGTTCACAAAGCCAATAAGCTTATATGTGCCTTCCTAAGAAGAGAAGGGGCTGAGTCAGATCAGAGGTCCTCAAAAGGGCTGGAGTCAGAATGTAGCCTGTCTTCACTCTCTAGGACCTAAGACAGTCTATCTGTTAACAGAAACATAACTCACCAAATCCCCAGTTAGCCTGAAGTTTTCACTGCATGCCAGTTTAAAAAAAGAGGGAGGAAATGGAATAAAGTTTTTTTCAAGTTCTCATTAAAGATATATTTTTAAATACCTTCTGTTTCCAACTTTGATTTACCTATGACTGGCTCCTACATCTATGCCAAGGGATCCTGGCTCACCTCTTTCACCTCAGGTCACACAAAGTCATCACAACAGGGCAGGCCTTGTACTTAGCGGATGCCAGGGCTGCATAGATCCTTAGAGACACCAAATGCTCAAGCCCCCTGTTCCATACAGGAGGACCACAGAAATCTAGAAAAGGTTGGCATTTGGCACTTATTTAGGTCACATAGCAAATGAGAAGCAGGGATGACTTACTTTAAAGCTGTACCTGACGATGTTCTGGGGTGCATGTGGGTTGTTGGCTGTCAGAATTCGGGTGAACTCCTCTTTTAGCTCCTAAGGAAAAGAAATACTAAGAGGGTCATACATGGAGTGCCCCCATCCCACTCTTAGGCTTGGGAGGACCCCCTCACCAGAGTGTCAGCAGACATCTATGACCCAGGTTCTCGCAGGCTCTATCAGTACTATGGAAGAACACACTCTGAGGCTGGAGGAGGTAGAAGGAGCAAGAATAGGATGCTGCTAACTCACCACATCAGTCAGTTCCAGCTGGTCAGGGGGTCTGACCGTGGCTTTGGACTGGGCCCAATCATCTGCCCCTTCTCCCACTTCAGTCCCTGAATCTTCATCCTGGACAAAAACCTCATGTGAGAATCAGAAGTTCCTGATCTGCTTGGATAAGTGAGAATGCTGCAGGAAGCCCCTTCATTCAGAAAATGCAGAAGCCAAGTTCTGTCATGATACACAGAATACAAAATATACAAGAACCCATTCATGAAAGAGTCTGAAGGAACTGCTCAGGCCAGAGTTCTCATTGCCTGAAAGATCATGGCCACCTCAGCCCTGGGGGTCAGGCCTTAGCCCTGGGGGTTTGGCCTTAGCTGGAACACTGTGGTGGGCCTTTGGCCCAAGTAGTGGACAAGAAGAACTGGCTCCTCCCTAGTGCTTCCCACACAGCCCAGAAGCTGATGGCCAGGATCAGCTGCCAAAGACAGGGCTTTATTGCAATATGAAGGGACATCCAGCTATTCTTTACACTGCTTCAACTTGAATTCATATTTTACCTTCCAACTTGCCACCTTGAGTTTATTCTTACAGCAATACTTTCAGTACTTGGTAACTTTAAGCCTCACAGTCCCATTGGATCTTTGGAGCAAAAAAAAATCAGGAAAAGTTTTTCCTTTGCCTGATAGACAGTTAAACACCTTGCCAGTGTGGCCCATGACATAGCAAAAAAAATACTCACCATCACAAGCAATGAAAGATGTCATTATCTTATTTAAAATAAAACAATGCAGTTTTTCACTGTAAAACTGGCAAAAACTAAAACAACAACAACAACAATGAATGAAAATAAAACCAACCAAACAAAACTAATATCCAGTGTTGGTGAGGCTGTGAGAAAATAAATACTCAAAAATCAGCACTACTTTTCTAAAGGGCAATTTGGAAATATTTGTCAAAAGCCTAATAAGAATTTATCCTCTTTGACTCAGATATCTATGTGTGGACATTTATATTAAAGAAATAACCACAGATATGCCCAAGGATTTAAATGCATGAAAGTTTGCTGGAGGATTAATTGTAATAGTGAAAAAGAGGAAACATCTAAATGTCTAACAATAGGGCATGGTTGAACTGATTATGGGATGGCCTGAAGGGACATATGGTAAAATACCATGTACTAATTATTAATGAGGCTATAAAAGTATTTATTGGTAATGAAAGGTACTCTAAATATATCATGTAAAAAGGAGATTATAAAATAACACACAGTTTGAAATTCCATTAAAAATAAATATATGTAATTTTTATAGCATGCATAAAAACATCAGGGAAGATATAATATCCCATATTAACTAAGAGGTTTCTAGGAGTAGTAGGTTTAAGGGTGATTTTAATACTCTTTTTGCTCACTTGAATTTTCTAAAAAATATATAGCTAATAATTTTAAGAGAAAAAGTGTTATTAGCTTATTGCTGAGAGATGGTGGTAGTTTCAGCACTTACTCTCTTCCTGGATCCTCTGCCCGCAATGATGCTCTGAAAGAACAGAAACAGAAGGTAAGTCATAAGTGAATCTCCATAAGGATATCAGAGACAGTCCCACAGGGAGGCTTCTGCCCAGGGACCTTGCCTCTCATAAGTGCCCCAAATGGGCACTGAACCCACAACCAAGGCATGTACCTGACTGGGGAGCAAACCTGTGACCTTTTGGTTTATAGGATAATGCCCCAACTGAGCCATACCAGCCGGGGCAACATGTGCTTCCTACCCCAGCCAAGGAGGTCCTGTGTCTGAGGCAACCCCCAGGCCACCATCAGCGGGACTGACTCATGGAGAGCAACCAGGCAATGTCTTATTTGCAACTAGTTCAACAAACACTTTTTAAAAAGCTTATTTTAAATGCTCAGCTCTGTACTGGGCATCAAGGGAATTTTAAAGGGCAGATTATATTCCTAAACACTTGTTTAAAATGAATGTAAGTTCTTTACAAACAGGCACTTTGTTTTGTACACTGCTGCCTCATAATAGTAGGTGTTCAAAAATACTTGTTGAAAAAATGAATGAATGCCATCAAACCCATTAGTAGTCATGACCCTGCGAAAAATGGTTTTCTTCTCTGGACCTCAGTTTCCTTGTCAGTAAAATGCATGGGACTGGATATGATGACCTTCCACTTCTAACATGCTCAATTTTTATGTTCTTAAGAGCAGCATGCTCAATTCTACCTAATAAACACTTATTGAGCATCTATCATTTATGTGTCAGGTGCTAACCCAGGCAGTGGTACAGACGAAGAGAGATGATGTCCCTATCCTAGTTTGTTCAGAGTCCATAGAGGACAGAAGAGTATGATCAGTGTTTGTCATTTATTCACTTGCTCACTCATTCAGCATATGTGCCTTTGAAAGCCTGCTGTGGGCCAGCAAGAGAGACATGTATGCACAGGGTGCTGTAGGAATGCATGGAGGCACCTACCCAGCCTGAGGTGCACAAGAAAGGCTTCCAGAGGTGGCAATTTCTTAGCCAGCTATCAAAGGACAAGTAGGGTTGTCCAGGTGGAGAAAATGTTTTTCAGAAGCGCTTTTCAGGAGAACACAGCATGTGCAAAGTCTAGATGAGAACAGTGACAGAGACAGTAAAATTTCCACCAAACAAAAGAAAACCCTGCAGTAACTATACAAAACAATAGGTGTTCCAGATGATCAAACAAGAGGAAGATCAGTGTAGGCCGGAAAGATGAGGGAGAGGCTCTTGGAAAAAGTCAGCCTGGAGCTCTGGAGGAGGGGGCAAGGCAACGGAGAAGCCAAAGGGCACATGTTGGTGGCAGCAGGGCACATGTTGGTGGCAGCAGGGCACATAGGAAAGAGACCTCTGCTCCCAGCTCTTGGTGACTACCTACTTGTGTGATCTTTGGAAAGTCTCTGGGCTTCAGTTTCCCAAATACAAGGAGTTCGACTAGATGGGCTCTTACCCTCTTTACATGAGAGGGTCTATGGGAGAGGTTTTGGTAGTGGGTGGGGTGTGGGGGCGGGGAGGAGAAAAGGGACTCCAGGGGGAGAGTAGAGTGTGTCTCTGCTTGAGCTGGGATTGTTGCTGGTAGGGCAGGCAGCAGGATTCACATTTCTGCCAGGTTACCAAGGTTTCCAGTGATGAGAACCCTTCTCTGAGGCTACACTGCATGAGCCAGAAAGCTGCTTTCCTTTAAAGGGCCTCTGATCCCTGAGGTAACAAGATGGAAGCGCCACAATGCCCTACAGCTTTCTGGCCCACATCAGAGTATTGGAGGGCCAATCCCAACCCAAACTGCCAGCCTTAAATAGAAAATGAGATCCAGTTACCACTGCCCCCATAAATGTCTGTAAAACATTTATCTGGCAATAAAAGAACTGACAAGGCAATTTGAGTGTAATTGTTTTTGGCAGTTGGAAATATTTCAATTAACACACTATAAAAGCCACACTATAATAAATGCAAAACAGGCCAATGAAATCAGCTACAGCCCTGACTTCCCAACCATGGCGAAGGAGATTGAATGTCAGGCTGCCACTATGGGCCCTTCGTCTTCCAGAAGGAGAAGCCTGAGACACACAAGCCTGAATTCCTGAAAAACTTTTGATGATTCCAGCCAGAATCTGTCAAACCACAGAAGAAGAAAGCCCGAACTCCCTGCCCTGGCCCTCGGAACTCTACCATCTGGCCACAGCCTCCATTCCAGCCTGCTCTCCCTCCCTTCATGTGCTAGGACTTTGAGGTGCAGCTCAGTGAGGCTAATCACATTTCCTGAGCATGGCCTGTGCTTTCCCACCTCTACACTTTTGCTTTTACGTTCCTCCTTTGAAGGAACGCCATCTTCCCCTTCCCCCTCCCTGTTCCCACTGTCTACGCCTAACAAAACCCTACCCAATTAGTCTCTGCTAGTCCTTCATCTAAGTCTGACACTTTATCACCTTTCTCCTACCTCCCTCTATCCTTCCCTTTCTCACTTTGAGCAAAGCTCTGCACCACATTCCATCACCACCACAAGAACTGGTCAAATAGACACTCTGTTGTCTCTGAGTTCTTATCTGAAAACAGGGGCAGTATTACAAAAAGAAACATAATACTGCAGTACACATAGAAGGCAACTTGGAGATTCCAGCAAGGGAGGTCCACCATTCTTACACTGTTTAGCAAAGAAGATCCTCTTCTCTTGGAGAGATTATTCTGTTTGACCAAGGAGTGATGCAGGAAGAGGAGTCTCCCCCATCTCTCCAACCACCATGACAGTCAAAGTAACCCAGGTCATCAATGGGATAACAGATGTCCCAGACAGAACTCCTTCACAGTAGGGCATTTTTCTATTCTTATTGTTACAGATTTTAGTGTGAGCATCCTAAGGGCAGCGAATGGTAACAACACAGCTGTCTAGTGGTCACTTCTCAGTTCTGTTACAGGACCTAAGGTTGCTGAGGGCTCACTTGCTCCTTCTTGAAAA
>PVKU01012304.1:0-36327 GCA_004027475.1 Anoura caudifer | reverse complement strand
TATCAGATGCACAATTCAAAGTCCTGGTGATCAGGATGCTCACAGAATTGGTTGATTTTGCTCACAAATTAGAGGAACGAATGGAGGCTACAATAAGTGAAATGAAGAAAAACGCACAGGGAACCAATAGAGATGGGAGGAAAACTAGGACTCATATCAATGGAGTGGACCAGAAGGAAGAAGGAAACAACCAAACAGAAAAGAAGGAAGAAACAAGAATTCAAAAAAATGAGGAGAGGCTTAGGAACCTCCAGGACATCTTTAAACATCCCAACATCCAAATTATAGAGGTACCGGAAGGGGAAGAGGAAGAGCAACAAGTGGAAAACTTATTTGAACAAATAATAAAGGAGAACTTCCCTAATCTTGCAAAGGAAATAGACTTCCAGGAAGCTCAGAGAGTCCCAAAGAAGGTGGACCCAAGGAGGAACACACCAAGGCACATCAGAATTACATTAGCCAAGATTAAAATGAAGGAGAGAATTCTAGAAGCAGCAAAGGATAAGGGCACAGTCACCTACAGAGGAGTTCCCATCAGACTGTCAGCTTATTTCTCAAAAGAGACCTTCCAGGCAAGAAGGGGCTTAAAAGAAGTATTCCCAGTCATGAAAGGCAAGGACCTACATCCAAGATTGCTCTATCCAGCAAAGCTGTCATTTAGAACGGAAGGGAAGAGAAAGTGCTTCTCAGATAAGGTCAAGTTAAAGGAGTTCATCATCACCAAGCCCTTATTATATGAAATGTTAAAGGGACTTATCTAAGAAAAAGAAGATAAAAAATATGAACAGTAAAAAGACAGCAAACTCACAGGTATTAACAACCACACCTGAAACAAAAGCAAACTAAGCGAACAGCTAGAACAGGATCAGAAACACAGAAATGGAGATCACATGGAGGGTTAGCAACAGGGGAGTGGGAGGAGGAGAGAGGGGGACAAGGTACAGAGAACAAATAGTATAGACGGTGGGTATAAAATAGACGGGGAAGGTAAGAATAGTGTGGGAAATGTAGAAGCTAAAGAACTTATGACACATGGACATGAACTAAAAGTGAGGAATGTGGGTGGGAGGGGGTGTCCAGGGTGAGGGGAATGAAGGGGGGAAAATGGGACAACTGTAATAGCATAATCAATAAAATATATTTTAAAAAAAGAAATGACCACTGGATGTGCTAGCCCAAACATGACATACCATCATCCACACATCAAAATGAGACTCTGTTAAATATCAGGTTAACTTGAAACTTTTATTTTTATTCTAGGTAGTTTCTAAGCATGTAGAAACTTATTTTTGGTATCAGGTTGACTTTTTGTGGGGACAGGTTGTAATTCCTGGAACTTTTTCATTCTAATTGTTAGAATTGTGTTTATCTTGGCTAAAATTGTGCATGTTATAGCAGAAATTTATAGCAAAAATTGTAAGTGCAGTCTTATCATTCATCATTAATACTTAATAGTTTCTGTAAATATTTCCAGATATAAATTAAATATCACTCACTACCTGACTACATTTCTTTTGGTAGCTTGTGCCAATTATTTAGAAAACTTTTTTTTGTCATTTGTTCTTTTGGAATATTTTATGTAGACCTTGACAGTTAGTGAAAAGAGATACACTTCATGAAGATTTACCTATTTATATGTTTCTGTCATCTTGACATATAACTCAATGGCAACACGTCTGTACAAAGAAGAACTGTAAGTGAATCTATGCTTTTTACATTAGGAGAGTAAAGCAAATAATGAAAAAGTGAGCTAAATTTCTGTGTTGCTATTTATACTTTCTAAATCATGGAACTGTGGTAGATTTTCAGTTACACTGCTCATGGATCAGGCCAATAATTATGAAATCATTATTTTTATAACCACTGTTAATTGGCCACATGCATACTTTGGCAGTAAAATATCATTCTTTTGAGACTTGGTATATTTAACATTAGGCAATTTTAATGTCTTTTATTTCATTCCGTGGGGTGTCAGCTCTATATTCATGTTCAATAAAAGTGCGAAATAAATATATAGGTGAACAAACATATGAAGCCCTTTGAACAAGCAAAGCCTTTAAAACAGGACCAAATCTCCTAAACAATGGCCAATTTATTGTCAGAGAACCACTTAGGCATTAGGCATTATGACTGCATAAATAATTTGAGTGGGGAATTTTATTTTATTTTAGATACCACTGTAATTTCTCATATGTGAGCCATGTGTTTTCAAAATTTATTTTGAAATGAACATATTCTGCCCACAGTAATGTAAGCTACATGAGGACAGGGACTTTGTTTTGTTCACCATTAATTTCTAGTCTGGAACATAATAGTCAACAATTTTTAAAAAATGAACAAGTTAATACTTAATTAGGAACTAATTAAGAGTGGAAAAATATTTTAGTAAACACAGAGGAAATTAAATGTAGTTTTAATTTAAGCCAATATTTATTTAATATGTCTTATGGCTATAGGGTTAGGTGCACATTTTAAGTAAATTTTCCTTTTATCGTTAAATAATGATCATCTTAATCTGTAATAATGATTTTTTTAAATTTTAAAGTCTCTTTGTCTAACATTGCTGTATTGGCTTCTTTCTGCCTTTCCTTCCTGCTTTCCTTCCTTCTTCCTACCCTCCCTATCTCCCTCTCTCTCTTTCTTCCTTCCCCTTGCTGCTCCTCCTCCACCCCCTCTTCCTTCTTCTTACCATTTGCTTGGTGTATCCTCTTTCATCCTTTTCATTAGTTTATTTTGACCTTTTTGAGCCATTATAGATATGTTTATAGACAACACCATGTAGCTAAATTTTTTTGTCTGTTCTTTAAAATTGTGTCTGGGAGTCTGCCCTTTCACAGGCACCTTTGTTGAATTTGCAGCCACTTGGTTGCTGGTGCACCAGGCTTAGTTCCATCATCTTATATACCTTTTTTGTTTTTATTATTTTCTTCTTTCCTAATTTCTGTTGGAAAGACCAAGTTTTCCTTATTGCTACTCCCCATTCCAATACTGATTTGGAAGTTCTATATTGTATTTCTTGTCCTTTAGTGGCCAAACTTAAAATTTGAACATTGGTACATAACTTAATATGATTTAATATTAACAGTGCTTTCTCTCTCTCTCCACACATATATATGTATATATATACACATATATATTCTCCTCCTATTTCAAATTCCAATGGTAATTTTATTATTCTTAAAGTAATATTCTTATTTAGTAGTCAATGCTTATATAACCAATTTATGAATAATTGCTCATTATTGCTTCTTGAATCATTCATCTTCCTTGTGGATTTACTTTTCTTACTCTTGAAGCACATACCTCTTTTAGTTTTGGCTTGAATTCTATGAAATTATCATTTTTGTGGGTCAAAAATGCCCAAATACAAGAGATTTGATATGGTTCAACCTAATAATCATTACAGGGAGGACTTGTGGGCAGTAAACTTTTTAAATCAGCTTATCTTAAAATGTTTTTATTTCACCACTACTATATAATTTCCTGAATATGCACTCCCTCACTGCTTTAAAAGTATTTCACTGCTTTCTGGAATCATCATTCTGATGTGATGTCTGCTGTCAGTCTAACTGCCATTTATTTATAGATCATTTGTCTTTACTTTCTCATTCATTTGTCATTGAAGTTTTGAAGGTTTTCTATAACATATCTGGGTGTGGATATTTTTATTTTCTTTTACATTCAATAAGTTTGTCATTCATTTGAGTAAGTTCTGTTTGGCTTCCTGTCATACTGGCCTGTTCTTTTTCATTGTGTCTGATCATTTTTTACAGTTTGTTCCTTCTTTTTCTCAATAATTTTTGACTTTAAATAATTTTTATTTTTCAATTACAGTTGACATGCAATATTACATTAGTTTCAGGTATACAACTCAGTGATTAGACATTATATAACTTGCTAAGTAATCATCCTGATAAATCTAGTACCCATTTTACATGAATGAACACAGGCCATTCATATGGAAAAGTCACTGGAAACAGCTTGGGTGGGCCAGAAAGTTGGGTTGGGCAGAGTCTCAGTGAATCACTGGGTAGGGATGAACAGTGATAGCCAAGTTGATGGGAACTCAGATGTGGTGCCTGCCTGCTGGCTCTGCAGGGGGAGGGCTCGGAAAAGAAACAATGGTCTCTGCTAGCACTTCTGTCTGGAAGAAAGCTGCCTCTCCATCTCTTGCCCTGATGCCAGACAGTTCAGTTACTCCCCATATGTCCCTGGCATTCTTTGAGCTGCTGTCCCAGTGCTATGGCTCAAGGCTAGTGAGTCTGAGTACGTCCCTGTGGGGGCCCTAGAGGAGGAATGCCTGGGAATCCAGCTGCCCTCTGTCTCACTCAGCCACAATCCTTGCTGGTTTTTACAACCAGAAGCTATGGGGACTTCACTTTTTGGCACTGGAACCCAGGGCTGGGGGTCTGGTGTGGGACTGGGAAACTTCATTCCTCAGAGGGTTTCTCCACAGCCGAGATATCCCTCCTGATTTTGCACCATCACATGTAGGTGTGGGACCAGTCTGTTTTGTGTCTCTGCCCCTCCTACCAGTCTAGATATGCTTCTTCTTTACATTCTTAGTTGTAGGGCTTCAGTTTAGCTAGATTTCAGGTGGATCTGAATGATGATTGTTCTGTAGTTTAGTTGCAATTTGATGTAGTTGTGGGAGGATTCAGGTACCACATTTACCTATGTTGCCACCTTGATTGGAAGTCCTATTTGAATAATTTTAAGTAAACTTGTAGTCTCTTTCATGCTGTATATAATCCAGATTTTGGGAGTGACAATTTTCCTTTGATTGAATTTTCTGAATCTCCCTCACAGTGTCTTGATTTCTCATTGGGTTTATAAATAATTTTCAATAACGGGGCTCCCTACCTCCACCTCTGATCCCTTGGGAGTTTCTCACTTCTTTTAAAGTATCTGCAAAGAGTGGTTCCATACTTTCTACAGTGCTAAGTGAGCTTTTAGAATGCTTTTTATATGGATTGCATGGTTTGTGGTACCTTAATCACATGGATGTTACACATTTAAACCCTGCATCCATATGTAATAGGTACCTGGAGTTTTGATTTCTCACAGGTGATTATTTTTAACCCTAGGCCCTGGGGAGGTGGCAAGCTTACTAACTGCTTTTACCGTTAGTAAGGAGGAGTTATTTTAGTCTTTTCACGGAGGAGGTAGCTTGCTTTATGGCTCCATGCCTTATATGGGATATCCAATTACAGCTCTTCGGCCCTTTGCAGACACTCTACGTCTCGTCCTACAGAGACATTGGAACCCAGTCCTGAACCTCTAGTACCTGTGATTAAGATAGAAACTGCTGTTGGGTCAGCTCTTTGTTCTGGCCTTGATTTCTTTGCATATTGGCACATCAGGATTTTCTGGGTATTTTTCTTCCTAGCCATGGATACGTGTTAATTTTTTTGTTGATTTGGCTATGGTTTACTCATTGCCTGTAAATGTTTATAATGAATAGGTGACTCCTCCATGACAACAAAGAAATTCCCATTCTTCAATGTCATATAGATTAGCTCTTAGAGATTTTTTTTTTGTTTGTAGTTATTTGGTTCTGGCTTGTTTCTTGGTTTGTCTTGGTGTTTCTTTGTAGTTCTTTAATTCCTTGTTTGGCCTTTTTTGTTGCTTCCAGTTGAAGCTCTAACATTCTAAATATGGCATGTTTCAAAATATACTATATTATCTTAAAAAATTAATACAAAGTTAATATATAATACATATATAATAGCCTCTTTTTTATTCAGATGTCTTTCCCTGCTATTTCCATTAAACACATGTATTCTTAGAGTTGTGAAAATCCAATTTGTTGAAAATTACTCCCTTCCAGATGGGGGACTTTCCCTGAGAAAGTTGACACACACTTTGAAATGACAAGTTTTCTTTCCTCATTCTTACAAAGAATGATGAAATTAAGGATTTTGAGGCTATCAGTCTCCAAAGGTTAATGCAGGATTTTTAAAGCAAGATATTCTAGAATTATCAACCATTTTTTTATTCATTTTTTTCTTTTTTACTCTTTTCTTCCATACCCATATCAAAATACAAAAAACAATAAAACTCTCACCTTATGGTATCATTAGGTCTTAAAGATGTTATTTTCTTGGACAAATACTTGCTGTTAATTTAGACAGTGTCTTTCAATGGAGAGTGCTATTTTTTGAAAGAAATGATAAATTATGGTCAGTAAAACCTGCTTGTTCTAAGGATATTTTATTTATTGAGTCATTAGAAAATTGGTAAACCCTCTGGTTCTATTTTTATGGCCATTTCAAAATTAATTTGTAAAGCCCAGTAACCAGAGTAACTTTTACAGCAGAGCGTGCACTGCACACGTATCCGTGCACACCCACGCACGCATAATAAGCACAGTGCGTACAGTCGTGCCATGCTGTCAACATCAGTTTTATTTACTTTTTGTTTTTTCTGGCAACAGTGGAATGTTCCCTGACAACCCACCTTCCATTATAAATATTTTAACAGCTAGGCAGGAGAGAGTCATCCTTGAGCTGCAGTCATATAATGTAATGAAGGATACACACAGCTGCAGCAACATTATGTAATTACTTAATTTGTTTTTGACGGCTCCCATTTGCAGAGGAGAGGAAAGTATGAACTGTATGTGGGCGAGGATTTTATATATGGCCAAATTTGTTTGTTGGTTGTGAATATTCACACATTTTCTTGAGGAGCGTCACAAAGTATGGGGCAGGAAATCAAAGTCAACATCACCCCTTTCCTAGCAAACAAACAGCTCAAGATGTTTGCTGTCCCTGGAGAGTTGAAGTGAAAACCCAAGTCAGCGTCTTTTTACCAAAGGGAAGATGAAGCAGATTAGCAAGCACTTTCCAGCTTGAGTTGTTTGGGTGGCGGAGTTAAGAATGTGGGTGGGCCTTGCCTGTCAAATGAAAGAGCTTATTTTAATGAGTAAATGGAGCCTAGGACAGGCCACCACATTTATCTCAAGCTACCTTTCATAACAGTTTTGTGCTGGGTGGTGTGATAGCTCTTCCTGTCGTTTCTGTAACCGAACGTTTGGGGCTTAGGGTGCTCCTCACGGTGCACTTCTTAGGTAACTAATGTGAGCTATGGGACGTTCCCTTGCCCCCGGATATGCATCCTGAGTTGTCAGTTGTATGGGGACGGGGATGTGTGTGGTGATTTGGGCTCTTTCAGGGGTATGAGAGGTCTCTCACCCCAACTGGATATTGGAGGGGTGACCCTAAACAAAAAATGCAGACAATTCTATGAGAGGGTGATGGCAGCATCACCAAGTGAGGAGCACTAGGGACAATGCGATGATTTGAATTAGCTCAAGATTATCATCAGCAGTCGAAACTGTGCTATGATTTCACCTGTATGTGGAACCTAAGGAAAAAAATAAACAAGCAAAATAGCAACAGACTCATAGATACAGAGAACAGACTGACAGCTAGTTCTCAGAGTGGGGGAGTTGAGGGGCTGAATGAACTAAGTGAAGGGATTAAGAAAAAAGCTCCCAACCAAACAAATAAAAAAAACCCCTCATAGACAGCAGTATGGAGATTTCTTTCAGAGGGAAAGAGGGGTCAGGGCAGGTAGCAGAGGGTAAAAGGGGGATAAATGGTGATGGAAGAAGACTCGACTTTGGGTGGTGAATACAATGTACAGAGGAGGTATGAGGGGGGACCCCCAAAAACTGGAATTATCTTCTGGAGGCTGAACCCCTTTGTAGTACAGGCTCCCCACACGAGGTGAGTGTTTTGGGAGCCCACCTGTATCAGTGTACCAGGGTGTTGTTGTGAGAAGCTGTGTTCAGCTTCAGTGAATATTGTTTGAAAACTCTTTCAGTGTATTTGCCCATTTCATGATGGGTGATTTAGGAGTGCACCTGCCCACGCTGCGCTGAGTGCTCAGCAGTTTTTGGCCAAAAACGACATGACCCCTGTGCCCCACCCTCCCTATTCATCAGGTCTCACTCGAAGTGACTTTTGTTTTTGTTTCTCTGGGTGAAAAAAGTCCTGAAAAGGAAATGCTTTGCTGATGTGGAAGAGATGAAACAAAAAATGGCAGGAGCTCTAAAAGGTATCAAAATTGACAAGTTCAAAAACTGTTTTGAGCAGTGGGAAAAAATTCTCGATAGGTGTATTGCATCAAATGGAGAGTACTTTGAAGGTGACTGAAGTTTAAATATGTAAGAATAAGTACACAATTTGTCATAAATAAATTCCATTTTTGGGTGCCCCCATTTTATAGAATTGTACACTTGAAACCTATATAATTTTATTAACCAAGGTAACCCCAATAAATGCAATAAAAATTAAAAATCTGGATGTCCATCTGGATGTCCATCTGGATGCAGCAGTTAGGTCTTGACTAAGTGAATGTCTGTCACCTTAGGAAGATGGGATCAGGGAAGTTGGTATCTTAATATAAATCAGACTAGGGCATTATAACAAATAAAATAGCATTATTCTGTTAATATTATATTGCAAGAGAAAGAAGAGAGAAACTAGGAAGAGCTCTGGGCTGTCATTTACCTGGCAGAACTCTGACCAAGTAGAGTGAAAGTTCTGTCTGCACTTCATCATAAAGAACGTTTTTGGGAGAGTTTGGGAGGACCTATTCCAGAAGGAAGTCATGAAAGGGAGGAATCTGATGTATGAAGGGTGTTAACGTGAGGCTGCAGGCTTCAGAGAGCTCCTGGGAACATTGGTCTGTCTTTTCCTTCTCCCACTGGTCAAGTCATGTAGTTATGTAATTACATATTCATATTGTCTTGTGTGTTCTACTTAACAAGAAGGAATTAGGGACTGGGAACATGCAGAAATTCCCTCTCAGGTGTCTGGAGTACTTTGGCCCAAGGTCAGGGTTATCAGGCAGCCTGTGGCTAAGAGGGCTTTTCCTGCCCTTACCAGCACCCTATAGCCTTAGGCTTCCAGAGCAGACACAGTGTCAGGATTATGCTTTAGTTGGCCTAAAGTTCATGCACACGGGCATGTATAAACTGCAGGGTGCTGAAGGTTGTAGGGCACCTTTATCCTCTCTTATTCTAATGTCATCTTATTCCAGTGTTCAATGTCAGTCTTCCAAAGAAGTACCCATTTAAACTATGGTACTTAAGGTAGAAGCCACCTTTCTCTATGGTCCAATCAAAATATTATTTGATACATTCACTAAGGGTCATATTTTTATACTTGAACTTTGGGGAGTGATTATACTTGATGAATCTCAGCAACTTAGTGTATTCCCATACTGATTTGTCTGAAGACATTGGCAAGTTAGAGGTGAATTATTGAAGTCAAAGGCCTATGTTGACTTTTCAGGTCCTCTCGTTCATGTCACAAACATTTAAACTTTGCATACTACTTGGTTCTTCCTTTTTACACAACATTGTTTAATGATAGATTGTTCCTGAATATGTGTAAGTGCTATTTATAAAACTGGCAACTGCTAGCCAAATTAGATAAATCTAATTTATCAAAAATATTCCTGGGCCCTGACCAGTGTGGCTCAGTTGGTTGGGTGCTGTCCCACAAAGCAAAAGGTCGCCAGTTTGATTCCTGGTCAGGGCACATGCCTAGGCTGCAGGTTCAGTCCCTGGTTGGGGCATGTGAGAGAGGCAACTGATCGATGTTTTCTCTCTTACATCGATGTTTCTTTTCTTCTCTCTCCATTTCCTTTTCCCCCTTTCTGGATAAAACAAATAAAAAACTTAAAAAAATTGTATGTTCTTGGAAGAAGAATTCAAGTGGGAAGAATTAATCAAAGGAAAAAAATGCTAAAAACAAGAAAATAATTTAGGTTACTAGAAATACATTATTGGCATATAAAACTTTGAAAGAAATTATTAGCACCATCTATACTTCCATTTTTACTTTTAATTTTCTTTTTTACTTTTATTTCTTCTTGATTTTTTTTTTACAGGGGTAATTTATGATCATTATGGCTATTTCAACAATATAAAATGTATAAAGAAAAATTTCATGATACCCTACCCCCCAATGATTTAGAATAAATGTTTCCATTCTTTCTCTTTTTCTATAGAAAGACACATACACACACACAAACTCCTATGTTGGATTTTTTAAAAAAATGGGATTAAAATATACAGATTCTGTATATATTAGAATTTTTTTTTTGGCTTATGCTCATTTTTCTTTGCTGAGGAAATTCAGCAAATTTCTTTTCCTACTTTATACAATGTAGATTTCCCTCCAGGATGATAAATATAGATCAAACACATTTAAAAAACAAAGCTCTGTAATATTTCATATAAATTAGGTATCACAATTTATTTAGTCATTTGATAGACATTGTCCAAGAAATGCATACCTACATCTTGTCTTAGGGGAAATATGAAATCAGAAATATGGATTTCTCTTTAAGAATGAAAGTTAACCTCTGAACGGTAAGGTTCTTGCTAGGTGGATTTTCAAGGCTAAGGAGAAACTGAAAAACAATGCATTTCAGCTTGGTTCTCAAGCTCATGACATAGAAGGTAAAAAGGGCCAGAATTTTCCTAGTACTTAAAATTTTTATTTTTCTAAACACATATAGACTCTTTACAGAGCTTAATTATTACCAATGTTTCAGAAACAAGATTTAGATAATTACATGAGTCATAAAACAGTGGTTGTTGTGAAAACTAATGATTTAAAAACGTAACAGCTAATGTAAGTGATTCATCAGAAAGCTTATTCCATCTTTCGAAAAGGTTCATTATACTTAAAGTCTATTGATGCCCATTTTGTCTGGGGGTGTTAGATGAAAAACGCACTTCGATATCTTCCTATTGTAGTAGATTTTTTAAAAAAGCATTTCTTTCTATAAGATCTCAACACCATGCACGTGTCTTTGGTTAGCTTTTCTTTTCCCAATACTTAAACCATTATAAATAACCGGCAAGCAAAGCACGAGCACATACATCTTTATGTGCTGCTGCGTTACTGCAAGTGGGGTTACTGAGTTCAGTGTACTAAAAAGTTTTTACTTTTTAATAGAGAGTGGCAGATTACCTTCCCTAAGAGTTATAGCAATTCATATTGCCTTGTCCACTCAAGTTGTTATATTACTTTAGAAAGTGAGATTGGGGGCAGGCCGACTTCAAGCTGCCATCTTTTCAGCTGGCTCCATATTTTAAAGTATGATATAAATAAATAGTTTAAATTACTCCCATCTGGAGTTAATTTGTTCTTGAGATGAGAACTTGGAAATGGTATACAGTCCAATCACAAGTCTCCTTTATCTCCTGCTCAGGCTGTCCCCCCATTTTCTCCGATGTAGTCAGAGAGATGGATGGGGCTTGCAGTTCTAGAAGGCAATCAAATGAACACAATGGCAAGAACAGATGTTTCTCTATTTGGAACACTAGGAGGAAAATACCACATATTGCCTTTCACCACAGCCCTTGTTTATGTAGGCTTTTTTCAGTTAGGTTTTTGGTCTTGCAGTTTACCTGGTGATGAAGAATAAGGAGAACTACCTGGTGGGGCAATAGCGTGAGGCAGAAGGAAGAAAAAACATCTCATCAAAGTGAAGAAGGTTAGTTTGAATTTCAAGTTGTAATCTCCTAAGTGCTACGAATACTGTGAGGACTAAATGAATGCTTATTCACTTTTTTCTGATTCAAGATAAAATCTCATTTGCTCCTGCATTTAATAAATGATCTATAATAAAAGATCTACTTTTAACTTAGAGGCAAAGTGATACTCAATACTACTATGCTGACCTGGAAATTTTTTTTTTGTGGGGGTTTCTTGAGAGGATGGGCTGAAAGAAATCTAAACAGATAAAATGAAACACTTGAAATGTAGGTTTTCATTTAAAAAGTACTACCTGTTATGGACTGAATGTTTTTGTCCCCTTCCAATTCATATATTGAAGCCCTACCTCCCACCCCCAGCCCCCCATATGATGGTATTTAAGGTGGGGCCTTGGAGAAGTGATCAGGATTAGATGAGGTCCTGAGGGTGGGGTCCTCATCCAACAGGACTGGTGCCCTGATAACAAGAGACACCCTCGGTCTGTGCAACTCAGAGGAAAGGCCCTGCGGACACACAGCCGGAAGGCAGCTGTCCAGGAGTCAGGAAGAGAGCTTTCACCAGAAACTGACCACGCTGGTACCTTAATTGTGGACTTGCAGCCTCCAGAACTGTGAGAAAGTGAATCTGTGTTGTATAAGCCACCAGGTCAGTGGTACTTTGTCATTCGTAGGGCAGAAGCAGAGACAGACCATATGTAAATGAAGGGTGAATGGACATGGCTATGCTCTAGGGAAGAGGCTTGGGCAGCATTTGCCATGCAGGCCATAGTTTTGGCAACTCGTGTCCTTGACTGTCCCACACCCTCACCAGGGACATAAAAGCCTCTGTATTCTTCCCAAGGCAACCTCACCTGGAGCCTCATTATCAGACCAGGCTCAGGATTTGTTTTCGAAATGTGTGCTTTCATCCCATTCCTGTTATGTCTTGAAAGCCTGCCTGCCACTTTCTGTTCACCACCAGCTAAGGTTGCGATCTCAACAAATGCCTGAAAGTGTGTGAGTAGCCTTGTCCTTAGGCCAATAACCAATCATACTTTTTATTGTTTATTTCTATCATTGATTAAATCACAAATACTGAACCTCATAGCCAAAAATGGCACCTATCTGGGTCATAATGTCTAAAGCAATGTCCTAACATCCTTCAGAAATCTGAAGAGTAGAGAAAGCCTTGCATTCGTTTTTCACTGTGCATGTTCTGAGTTGTCTTAATAAGCCTTTACACTGAACTTTAGCCTGAAGTAGGAGCTTTATGGAAAGTTCTGGTAGCTTGACCCTCAAGCTGGAAGGGACGTTTAGCAACTGCTGTTCTTCATTTTGGTCTCTGTTCAAAAGCAGTTTCTGAGAAAGGTCTACCCTGACCACCTTATCTGAGAGGGTAGACTACATAAAATCCCTTAGACAAGCTTTATTTTTTTCTAGATTTTGTTATCGTTTGGCATCATATTATAAATTCATGGATCTATTGCTTGTCTCCAAATCTAGAATTAAACTCCATCACTTTACTTCACTGCTGTACCCCCAGAACCTTGAACGATGTCTGGCACATGTTAGGTGCTCAGCACCTATCCATTGAATAAACTGGAGGCCAAACTTATTACCGGAGTTTGAGTCCTTTTCTTGGACACTGAACTACTGTTCTGGAGGCTCTGAATTCCAAGTCCTCCTTTGTTCCAGCCAGTGCCCCACAGAGACTGTGAACAGCTCATAAACCCTGGGCCTGAATCAAGGAACATTTGCCCGGGATTCCAGGGGTCAGTTCTTCGTGGATCCTCTGTTTCCACTGTCCACCTACCTGCTCAAATGCCCTGAGTCCGATGGTAGACTCCGCCCCTCCTCTGCCTCCAGCAGCAGGTGGCTCGCCTGTTGCTTTCCACTTCCCACTGCTGGTCCTGTGCGAGTGTACACTCACTCCCAGCCCAGCCCAGCCACACCCAAAGATCTGGTTTAGGTTGTATATTTTAATTTTTAAAATTCTGTATGTGCTTTGATATTAGCATATGACTAGCACAACACACTCATGTTTTATAATAATGAGATTACACTTATTTTTAAAAAACAGATTTAAGTAAAAACATATCGCTACTGTGTGGTTCTTTTTTTTTTTTTAAAGACAGCCTGGAAGAGGCAGATTTATAGAGACAGAAGTCAGATCTATGACTGCCACCAGCAGGGTGGGGATGGACACAGACTGTAAAGGGCTGAAGGGAAATTTTTTGGAGGATGTAAATGTGCACCTGGATTGTGGAGGTGATTACATGACTATGTTTATCAAAGCTTATAGAACTGTACACCTTAAAAGGGAGGGTTAACTTTACTGTTAGTGGGTATATCTCAATAACCTGCCAAAATTTTAAGTCAAAAGGAGTTAATATAAAGAAAATATCAAAATAATTATAGAGATGGTATGTAGCTGTGGTAAAAGATGGTAGGCAAATGATGGAAGTTGGAGAATATTATACTTAGGGATAGTCTCAAAAAGGGAACCTTAGTCAGATAGTTTTGCCACCCTTTGTTTCTTCAGTTTACCTGAGTATTGGATGCCATCTCGGGCCCCCAGGGCCTCATCTGTCTGTCAGTCCCGCCACCACTGCTCCATCAGTTTTTGTGGAGCTCTGACCACTTACACACAGCATGCAACCCAATAGTGTCCCTTCTCCTCAGGCAATGAAACCATGTGATTCCCATTGATACACAGCCTAATGTGTTTGAGAGATAACCCCGTGGGGCAAACCAGGTTCCAGTGCAGGGTGGGGCCTGCAGATACTTGCTTTTCCTTTCCCCCAGATGTGTGGACTTGAGTCCCCTTTCATCAGTTCCCGAGACAATGCTGCCGGATGGAGCAGCCAGCCTCCTGAATCAGTGGCCACCTTGTCACAGCCTCTTTTCTGTCTCCCCTACTGTTCTCATTTGCTCCTCCTTTCCCTCACTCCCACTCCCTGGGATTGTACTCATCCATATAGCATGATTTTAATTGTGGTAAAATACATATAACAGAAAATGTAGCATTGTTGCCATTCTTAAGTGCTCAGTGCAGTGGTATTAAGTACATCCATACTGCTGTGCAACCATCACCACTGTGTACCTTCAAAATTCTTCTCTTTGCAAAATGGAGCCCCTAGACCCATTAGACTGAAACTCTTCATTCCTCACGCCCACGATAAAGTTGTGCTTGTTGACCCTTGTCTCAGCTCATTGTTACTGCTTTCTGGGTAAATCATACCAAAACTCCACTCCATGCCCAATCTACTTCTGTTTTTTTTTTTTTTATTAAAATAGAGAATTTGCAAAAAATAGACCTGATGCTAAGATGCAAATTATAATTTTTATCCATTTTCTTTATTTTCTCTTTCTTGGACTTGGTTTCTTCTTCTTTTAAACATCTGCCATCCAGCTCTGTATCCTTCTTTAATCAAATTTAGGTGAGTTCTTACTACGGGGCTTGGACGCAGGCTGCCAGAGGGGTGCACTGTGGCCCCAGGGGCTGCATGTGGCTCCCTATTCTCCTTTGCTTGATCCTTTTATTTGACTTCTGTGGCATTTTGGAAAGGATTTTATAATTGACAGATATCATTCTTGGCCTGAGGCAAGTAGCTCAGATAATTGTGTTTGCTACCTGCCCCCCCTTTGCCATTTGAGTTTGCAGTCTCTGAACACCTTGATGGCTATGGGGTGAAGCAGGGCTTAATCCTGAGTCCTGGGGATGATGAGGGTCCAACATCAAGTGGATGTGCAACCAAGGATAATGGTCAAGTCCTGTGCTTCTCAAACGTGGCTTCTCTTCTTTCTGGTGCACAGAGGAGGGGTTTCTCCTGTGCTTCTGCCTCTGGTATATTCTCTTGAGCAGTCTATTTTGCTCAATTATGAGAAACTGATTTTGTGTTAATATTGAAAAGAGCATGGCTATTGTATGGGGCAAAATGCAAAGCTCATATTAATTTTTTAAGCTATGTGACATTTACAAATGCTGCCTCAGCCACACCTTCAGAATCTCTGCATATGAATCTGCTCTGCTCTATCATTAGGATTTCCCTGGAAAAGTCTGAAAGCCCAGTGTTAAGTCACTCCTTGGCCTCTTTGTCCTTGTTCTCTTTTAGTAAGTGAGCTCGAACTTGATTTTCTGTCCCTTCCCTCTGACTTTGAGTATTCCTGATCTCGGTGTGGTGACGTGGTTCTCATCTCTTGTGTTCTTGACCTTGCTTTCTCTTTTCTGATCCTTTTTTGCTTCTGATTTTTCTCTTTTGGTTTTAACCCTGGTCTGGTGGCAGGATCTAGTTTAATATGTTGGCCAGCGGTGCCTGGGTCCCTTCCTCTTGGGTAGGACATTTGGGTAAAAGGAAGCAGATGAGACTCAGCTCCTTGCACTGTTTCTTTATTCTTTCCGTGGGGCCTTTACTCCTGTGTTTTTTCTTTCTCTCGTGTTGTAGATGATCTCCCTGTAGATACTTTAAATGGCTGTTGTACAGGCAACCTTTCCATTTCAAAACTTTGTTTGCCAACGAGCTTTTCTTACAAGGAGGTTGCCACCACCACTCTAACCTACTCTCTCCTTTAACAATATGATTTCTTGTTTGCCCCAGATTTTTCCAAACCTGAGAATTAAATTTCCAGAAAGGTCAAACTACTGCATTTCATCTTGATTAATTTATCATACGGCAGACTTCCCTCTGCAAAATCACATAGTTGTTTTTTTTTTTAAAGGAAAAGAAAGCAATATGATTCTTTGGCAGATACCATTACTTACCCAGTAATCTGATAAAATTCCATTCCTCCACTCCCTCAAAGCACATCTTGAGCTAAACTTTCAACTTTTTTTTTTTTTTTTTTTTGAAATGGGCTTTAACAAATGCACTCGATTTGGGGAAAACAGATCTTCCTCCAGGCAAGGCAGGCAGAGCTACATTCCTGCATTTCTCAGGCTGCAGTGGGAAAAGTTCACGAATGTAAGGGGATGCTTCTGAAGTTATCTGTGAGGGGGAAGGAATAACTACTTCTGTGTGATTCAGACCTGGGCACCATCCGGCTTCCCCCAATTAGCTCTAAGAACAGTGCCTGCTATTGTGTCTCAGGTTTACCTTGAATTCTCCAAGAAAACTGTCTTTTTGATCACTGTGAATATTAATTAGAAAGCAGGATCCCACAAGATTCTTCTTTCCTGTCTCAAAGCAGAAGAGGCCCAAATGACCACAGGAGAGGTTAAGAGATGAGCAATTGCTGCGAGCATTTCATTGCCAGAGGGGGAAAAGGGAACTGTGATGTAATTTTTAATATTTTCTTGGAAAAAAATCTGAAATACCTGCATTGTGAGGGGTGATTGGATATAGATATTTATTCATGCTTGGGAAAATGGTGGGGATTATAGAAAAACTTTTCCTATCTTTATTTGTATAACCCTGTTTTTCAATATTACTTGCATTTCTGAAGTCACACTGGACTAAGGGTAAAATTAAGATGAAATAAGTCACAAAATAGTCTCCCTCTGGCTCTGCCTCTACAAACTCTAGAAACTCCAGATTCTCAAATTCCTCCTAAATAGCTTTGGAGGGGTCTGTTAGAATAATTTCACAAGTGCTGCTCAGGTGCCACCACCTGCCATGTCCCACCTTCCCAGTGCCATTCACAGAGGACTACTGTTTTGCCTGTTTCCCCTGATGACCCTGCACCTGGTATCGAGGCTCTGGGTCTGTGGGGGGAGCATCAATGTTGATGTCCTCACCTGTCAAGACACCACTCCCAACTGGGACTTCTGCTGAAAGGGTAAGGCGTCAGCAAAGTTCATGTCAAGAGTGCCAGTGGTTCTTGCTCAAGGTGCTCACCTCTGCACAGATGTGATTCTGAGAAAGCAGTTGCTCCAGCGTCACTCCATCTGTGCTTTCAAAGCCCCATGGAACTATCTGTGAGGGTTTATCTCCTTTTAATGAACCCATCTTAACTCTCGATGTGTGCTGTGCATCCCTGATGTCTGGCAGGATAACCTGAGCGACAGGCACATGCTTTATTGGGAAACAACTTCCCTTTTTTCTTTTTTTTAACTTGCTTGTTATCCTGGAATGGACCTGGCATCAGTTAACCTTGGTTGAGTCACTGGTGGCTCCTCATTCCCTTGTGCGTGTAGCCTTCATTCGCTGACATGCCCCGGCAAGCCTGAGTCTCCCGAAGTCACCCTCCCGATAAATCTCTCACCCGTTGGGCACCATACACAGTTATTAGAATGTTATTACTGTATTTCCCAGTGCTGTTCTTTACACCTCCATGACTATTCCGAACTACCAGTTTGTACTTCTTAATCCTTTCACCTTTTTCACCCCCTCCCGTAGCCCCATCCCATCTGGCAACTGTTAAAATTTTCTTTGTATCTATGAGTCTGTTTCTATTCTGCTTGTTCATTAATTTTGTTTTTTCTCTCCTTTAAAAAAATTTTTTTAATCGTTACCTGAGGGCATGCTAATTGACTTTAGAGAGAGGGGGAGGGAGAGTAACATTGATGTGAGAGAGAAATATTAATGGGCTGCCTCTCACATGTGCCCCAACTGGGAACTGAACCTGCAACCCAGGCCTGTGCCTGGACCAGGAATCGAACCAGCAACCTTTGGGTTTACAGGATGATGGCCAGGGCTTTAAAATATATATATTTTTGAAAAAGAACATCTCTCTATTCAGATTTTGTTTAGTTTCTTTCTGCACTGTCTTTTAGTTTTTTGGACATAGATTTGTAAATATTTTGTTAGATTTATAAGTAAGTATTCTAGTTTTTGGGTGCTATGATAAATGGTATGTTTAAAAAAGTTTCAATTCTGGTCATTCTTTGCTGGTATTGAGAAAATACATCGATTTTTGTTTATTGATGTGGTATTTTGTTTTTTGTTATCTGCATCCACTGTTGTCAAGACACATGACTGTGTTCCTTTTCAATTTTTCTTCTCATGTGGTGCTGCAGATCTCTTTTCTTTATTAAAATTTTTTTATTGTGGTAAGAATACTAAACATGATATGTGTCAACACATTTTAAGTGTACAATACAGTAGCGTTCACTATGGGAACAACGTTGCGCAGCAGACCTCTAGACTTTGTTCATCTTGTGTAAATGAAATTTCATACCCATTGAACAGCAAAGATCTAACCATTCTGACCTTTACTGTTTTTTCCAGTGTCCATACAATGTTACTGGAATGCAGCTACCTTCATTGGTTAACCACTATCTGTGGCTGCTTTTGCACCGCAGTGCAGGGTTTCCCGCCCTGACCAGCTTTACTGAGATATAGTTGATTTGCAAGTATAACACTGTGCAGATTTAAGGTGTACAACATGATGAGTCGATACACATATAGAGTTGCAAAATGATTACTGCAATGTTAGTTCATGCCTCCACCACCTGACATAATTACTTTTTTTTTGTACTGAGAATATTTAAGATCTATTCTTTTAGCAACTTTCAAATATACGGAGTTTTTTGTGAAGTGTTAGGCTCCGGAGCTAGCACTCACACACGATACTGTTTAGGCTGTTTTCTTTTACTAGATTGTATTTCTTAAGGGCAAGCAGGGCCCTCATGGTCTCTGACATCTACATGTTACATGTTTCTAAATAAATAAGGGAATGAATGAACTCAGATCCCTTAACTTCAGAGCTGCTTAAGAATTCCTCAGAAATAATTTGCAGAACTCTTCATGCCAGACCCCACTCCCCCCACCCTTTTCCACCCTTCTTTGACTAAAAAAGCAAGGAATGTATTATCTGCAGACATTTGGCCCAAGGGAGATTTTGGTAAAGCAACTAACTAGAAATGCACTATTAAATGTCAAACTCATTACAAATTAGCATGAATCTAAGACTTCTGTTTTATGGGAGAAATCTTATGGTTTTTTTCATGGTTTTTCTCTGAAAATATTTTAACAATTACTGTAAGAGTATTTTAGTCAATTATTGTATTAGTTTTTTTCCCTCTAGAAGTGAATGGTTTTGTTGAATATAATTCACTAGCTCCATATCAAATCTACAATATGAGATTGTTGAGTGTGAATTTTTTTTTCTTTCTAGTCTAAATTGGAACCTTATGGACATTGAACCTGGAAACATATGCCAATGTGATTTATATGTAGAAAATCTCTTTTCATATTATTAATAGAATCACTATTGTGTTCCAATCTTTGTTCTCTGGGGATAAATTTTAGTAAATCACTTCCTGCCAGGCAGATACCTCAGAGCTTGTACTGCCTGAAGCTTAACAACAGATTCATCAGAAAATGCAATTCAAAAACCCAAGAAGGTTATGATGACAGGAAAAATGTTTTCCATTTCTCCCAAAAGGGTGGGGAGGGGACAGGAAGGAAAGGAGAGAATTTTAGAATCTGGTTCTTCTATGTCTGAGAAAAAAAAAAAAAAAGACAGTTCAGATTAATTACTAGTGCCTTAAATAAGAAACAGGAAGATACCCTCTATGGAGAGTCACTTTAGCAAGCTCTCAACATTTGGTCCTCACCCCCAGGGTCCAGACACAAGGAGAAATTTAGACAGGTCTGGAAAAAAAATCAGGGCAAGAACATTTAAAAAAATAAGAATTAGAAATACAACGCTTTGCGCTCATGGTCTTCCTCTTCAGACTTACTGGTTCTCTCTGTATCTTGAGTCTGTCAGGTTAACAGCCCTGGAAAGTTCAAGGTTTCCTGAGTAGTTGTATATCCTACCTCTTCCTCCCAGATAGAACATATTCTACCAGCGTAGTTCACAAAGAGAATTTAGGTCTTCTTTGTCATGCTTTACTCACCTTTAATGGGGGACCATAAATATGTTTCCATCTCCTAGGGAACGTTCCCTCGACATTGCATTTCCAAGGTGTGCTGTCCAGATGTGAAAGGTTAAGTCACTTTTAAAATTTCTTCAGAGAAGGGATCTCTTAATGGAATGCAGTATGTTATTCAGGCAATGCCAACTTCGTAAAAGGCGCCTTTTGTTCGGATAGACAAGATGCATCTGAGCTTTCCCTTTTCTTTCCTGGGCAGTCCTGGATTCCTGCTACAGGAGATGTCACAGAGGAGAGGCCTTGAGCTTGGAGGAGGTTTGAAGAGGACGTCACATTGATTCAGATCTATTGTTTGCCAATTTCTGATTGTGCAGATTTTATGTGCTTGTTGCCACCTGTGAATCTGAATTCTTGGGGGTCAGCCTGAAAAGGCTGGCAGGCCTGCCTGCCGGGTTATCGGTGCTGGTTCTGCTCGGTAGCCACTGGTGAGTGGACAGGACCCGAGACGTGTGTGGGTCAAATCTGTGAGAATTGTTTTTGAATGAAACTCACTGCAGCTTGATCCTGGTTATGAATTAGATGATGCTGGCTTTTTTTTTCTATGAAGAAAGAACTGACCCTCGTTTTATATCAGAAGAAAAAGTCCATTATGAAAAAGGGAAACATTTTAAATTAAAGGAAAAGCAGATGGTCTGGGAAGCAATGTAGTTTCATATGTTCATTCCATCCATTAAGGGGGATGGAGAGGCCTAACCAATCAAGAGTACAATAGGGCCCTTTATGCATACTCCTTCTGATCCTGCCTGCCTTTCCCTTGTCCTTATAAATTGCTTTTCAAAATGTGAGTAAAGGTAATCCATCATTCTTGGGCTTGAATCCTTCCTCTCCTTAGGACACCTCCATGGGTTTAGGGCAAAGAGACTGTTCAGGTCCTGAACATCGGACATGAGGCATCTTAAAGGCCTGGAGCTATGCATTGCATTTAACACGTTTTAGTAGATGAAAATTTTTGCAGTCAGAAGATACGGGCCCGAGGCATTGGACATGCTCTTACTGAAAGGTTTTGTGCCAATTTCTTAACCTTTCTGAACTTCAGCGTGGTCGGGGAAACAGGAATAATAATATCTTTCTCACAAGATGATGATGAGGAACCAATGAGATCCATTACATTGAACCCTAGGAAACTGTGAACATTCAACTGCTTTAAACCTTCACAAACAATTATCTTAGGAGGGGCAAACTCAGGTAAGCAATGCTTTATAAATTGTAAAGTACAATGCAAAGTTTAGTTAAAGTGTAAAAGTACTTTTTCTCCTCATGTGTGAGAAAGAGGTGGAGCTTTCCTAACAGCCGGAGAGCACGCGCTACAGGAATACGTGTGTAGAATTTAAGGACAAAGGATGAGGAAGATAATAAATGAGGAAATGAATTTTTATTCTTTGGGCAGCCTTTATACTTTAATATGGAATGGTGGTTAGGTTGATTTGTTGAATTAGCTGCATATATGTGAAATATTCACATAATAGTTCACTTAATAGTTCAGAAGGTGAGCTTATTAATATCAACAGCTTGATATTTTCAAAGGACAAAACGTTTCCTGTTCAAGCCCCTCGACCAAACCCTCTGATTTAATATAATAAATAACATCATTTGAAATTTGGTTGGTATTCACACATTGCATAAAGGAAAAGCAACTCAATGCTAGAAGTCATCTGGAATAGATGATTCATATAATATTTATTTTAAGAAATTAACAATGAAAACGGTAACACCAGCATCCCTTTTTTGAGGTGATTATATTTCAAAGTGTGTTAAGGCTTAGGAAATGAAGTAGCTAACTATGGTGGGTATTGCACTTACTATGTTTTCTTCTGTGTAGTTGAGATCTGTTAATACAAAAAGCATATTCTATTTCCCATCTCTTAGACTGATGTTCCTTTATCAGAATTAATAGCTTAGGCTTAAATTCTTTAATAAAGATTATACCAGTCAAAAGTGGAAGATTTAAAACAGTGCTAATTCTCTACATTAAGGAAAAAAGATCAATTAGAAATAGTTAATATTTTCCAAAGATGAAGGAATTCTATAACCATGTGGTTTTGTGTCAAAATCCACTGAGGGTTTTCACATGGAAATTCTCAGACATGAGTTTCCGCCTTCGCTTTGGCCGTGTGTGGTGCAGACTGTTAAACCGTTTGCACTTGTACTTTCATGGCAGATGCTTCATTAAGGACTTGGCTTCGGTTTTTTTCTTTTGTCCCTTCATTGGATAGAGGGTTTCCATATGCGGAATGTGCATATGTGATGAATATTTGTATGTTTTGGGGACTCCGTAAGATGACTTAAAAACACCAAGGAGGTTCACTATTTGCTCTATTCCATTTTAATACTAAATGATGGGAGATATTTAGAAACTCAAAAAAGATTTTTGTTAAGGGCAAAACCTATAAAAGGATGCTGTAAGTGATCAGTCTTCCTGTGTGCCAAACCCCAGGGAAAGCTAAAGAACCAAACTGGCCAGCCAAGGCAAGTGTGCATCTGTGTTCTTGCTCGTGTAGGCCCCGGTGGGGACGTGGCCTGTCTGCACAAACTGTTAGAAGAAGGAGAGAAAGAGAAGGAGGAGCTTAAATACCTGTCCCAGCATAATGATTATCAGTATCTGTTTACTGTCAAAACTGCCCCATTATGAATGATAAATTTTATGGCCACCAAATGTTTAGAGAGTCTCACTATCAGAAACATAAGCTGGGGCTCAAATATATCAGAACTTCTATTTGCCTCCTGTGGAAGGTACCAGCGCAGTAAGAACATTCACTGTTTCCCAGTTTTTGTGGTTGTTGCTGATGTTATTCTTTTTGTTTGTCCAGGTGTTAAATATTCTTATAGAGCCTGTGAATTTGTCTTCGGGGTCAGCAGATGTGGGTGGGAAAGGTGCTGGTGAACCTGCCAGTGTGAGGGGGGAAGAGTGGCGAGGAATGGAATTGGTGTTGGCCTTGGAGT
Source organism: Anoura caudifer (assembly GCA_004027475.1). Lineage (NCBI taxonomy): Eukaryota > Metazoa > Chordata > Mammalia > Chiroptera > Phyllostomidae > Anoura > Anoura caudifer. The sequence continues at coordinate 13,066 of PVKU01012304.1, read as the reverse complement.
GTACCTGGCGCGGTCACAGAGAGGCCCATGGGGCTCTTCAGTGGTGTTTGATTGAATCACCTGGTTGTGACTGTCACATTTTAGAGTTGGGAGTGGCCTAAGAAGTGATCTAAGAATCTAGTTTCTCCTTTTGCCTCACGTAGACATATGTTGACATTTTGATGGCCTCCGGAATCTTGTTCTAGTATGTTATTGTAGCATATGTCCCTCCAGGCACATTCAGTAGCTGATTCATCTGGAGAGTCAAACCAGTTTTGGCAGTGGGTGTTTAAAAGAAATTAATGCAACAGGCTATCAAAATGGAAATTCTGGCTAAAGTTCACTCATATATATAATGTATATGTAATATATATAATACCAATTATCCCAAAGTGAGGATGGAGACCAAATTATAGAATCTTTAAAGGATATGGGGAAAACACAGTTTCATTATTTCTACATTCTTCCAGTCCACATCGAGGTTGTGACCGTCAGACCCTGGAGATTAGAGGAGAGGATTTTTGGAGTCATCTGTCTATGTGCTGCAAGTCCTCCCCAAACTTGGGGGAGAGCTGTAGGTGCCTGTTACCCAATACCCAGGGAAACTGATTTTAAGGTGACAATTTGGAGAGCTTAATATGCAACCCTTGCGGTTCAGTAGGTAGAATAAAATGGTTATTGGGCTCAAATTAGAAATATATAGGATGAGTGACTGACTGACCTGCCGCTGTGATGATGGTCTACAGGGAGCTTCCTGCTTCCTTGGGATCAGCCTGTGCTCCAGAATTTGTGGAACACATTGGTGTTTCCTAGGGGCCAGGCTTTCTCAGGAGAGAAAGCAGAGTAGGGTTGTCTTCCTTCGTACTGAAGAGAGTCAAATATTTTTTCAACAGAAAGACACTAAAGGAAGCCACATGAAGTCTGTTCACTGCAGGAAAGGCTCCAGTGACCACGTGGACTAGAGAATGATTTGCCCAGGTCAAAAAAGTTGCAAGGATGTAATCCCTAGTAATAGCTGGCAGGGGTGTCTGAAAAACCCACAAAAGCATTAAAGAGAAAGTCAGTTTTAAAGAACTATCAAGTCCAAAGGTCACCATGGTCATATTCTAGGACAGCAATAGTCAAGGAAGAACTTCCCTAACTTCTTTTCCCTTCTCATCCTTCTATCCCAGCCCTGGAGAGGCCAGGAACCACGACCGACAGACGAGGAAGAGGAATGGAAGATCTAGATGGGGGAGGAGAGAGAATGCGCCCGCTACGTCTCGTCTTTCTCTCTCCAGCGGCGGGCTTCCTCTCTGTCCTGGGCCACACGTAGAGCCTGTGCGGTATCCTTTAAAATTTAAAACAAGATGAAAGCTTTACCTATTACACGATGCCGGGCATTTTAAGTATGAAACTGGGGCTGTGTTTTGTGACTCATACATTGTTCATAGTAAGTAAAAGGGATGAGAAAAATAAAGGGGCTGACCAAGGAAAGAATCTGGGAGCATGGAAAGAAGTAGCCCGGTGATGCATGGAAAAGAACGGTAGGAAATAAAAATAAAGTTCCTTTGTGATTACACCCTATGATTCCTGCTATTTCAATGTATTAGTTTCACTCTTCTTTCAAGTTGCAACATTTGATTTTAAATAAATATATTTAGATTGCCCTTTTCTCTGATAGTACCTAAAATATATCTGGCAATGTCATAATTTATTAGTATCACCTTTAAATTTGTTTCCTTTCTTTTGTTGTTGTTCTTAGAGAGTCTCTGTGAGACTGTCCAGGAATTGAAAACATAGTTTCAAATTAGCACTAGGGCTTATCAATCAGTTCTTTCTGCCATGCCTTTCTTTAGTTTTGTAATTTCCCATCAAGTATCATTTCCTTAACTGAAATAGGCCTTCCTATAGTTGTCAACAAATAAACCATATAATCGCTACACACTTTCCTATTGTACAAATTCTGCTCGTTAGTTCTAACATCTATATGTTGAATTTTGCAGCTTGGATGGCATTAAAAAAATACATAGTATACTGAAATAGAACTAAACTTTGTCAAGGCACCATTTTGTGAAGTTTATCGTCGACCCGATCTGATGCTTGCCAAAATGTCACTGAAATTTGTGATCTTCCAAATCAAATATCTGTCTGCGGTGATGTCCTGGAGGGACTCTCTAATTGAAGTCTTCCGACGGCAAGCAGAGCAATAGCTGAGGGTAACTGAAGGCGCAGTCAGGGGTGGGACGCGCACTGCACACACCAGATGGAAACACGGCTCCGCGTCTGGCCTAACCCTGCCGCCGTGTGGGTCAGCGAAGGTGGAGCTGCGGGAAATGTCTCCCCGGCAACCTCTTTATTGTCCCGTTCTCCTGCCACCCTTCTTTACAGTAGTTTTGGTCCTCGTTTGTAATTTTTGAGGCTCGCTTGACTCTACTTCAGCCACTTGCAGCCCAGTAAGGGCTCACGCCGTCCCCAGAGTCTGGGAGCCTGGCCCTGCCTGGTGGTCACCGTGCCCACCAAGGACCTCCGTGCTGGATGCCAACCAGCGGGGAGAGACCCCTGTACTTGGGGAACTGGCTGACATGACCCCGGGAGGCTCTGGCTTCCTCGGGGGTTGCCCTGCAATGATGGAACCGTGTGGAGGCTGGAGGTGGGGGTGGGTCAAGAGGAGCCGCCGGCCATCGGGCCATCGGTAGGAGAGTTTCAGAGGCTCCTCCGGAGGTGGTTCTCAAAGGCCAAGCAACTAACTGCTTTTGTAGAGCCCTGGCCGACCTGGGAAGATCATCTTTCCTGCCTCCCGCCCTTCCTTCACTGTTACGTTGCTGGGCTACTTCTTTTCTTGGGGGGTCTCCCTTAAAAACGCTTTTTAAATTGTATTTATTATTTATTCAACAAATGTTTCTTGAACAGTTCCTATGTGCCCAGATGATGCTAGCTGCAGTTCCTTGTGGGCTATACTAAGAAGTTTGATTAAAGAATGTTTTTTTAAATTAAAAAAAAAAATAGGAAGTGATATAACCTAGTAATGAGAATTAAAAAAAAAAAAAAAGTCCCCTATCTGCCGTCTAGAGAATGGCCTGCAGATGGCAGGAGGGGGTCAGCAAGGATGCCTCGGAGGAGGCTGCCCCATCCACGGGGGTCTGAGCAAGGGGTGGTGGGTCAGGATGCCCGGAGAATACAGGTTTGGAGGCAGCAAAGAATGTTTGGCAATGGATTGAATAAGAAGAACAGTGAGGAAGGGGAAGTTAACAGTGGCTCTTGGGTTTGTGACATGAGGTGAGGAGGATGGCCAGCTTCGTGGGGCAAACAGGACACTTTCAGACCTTTCATGGACCTGAAGGCACATCACTAGTTCACCTCTTAAAAATCCCCTTTTCAGCTAAACAACTGTACTTAATAAGATCAACTTATTTTTCTGTGTCCATATTGGCTCATAGTTGCTCACTGTGTAAAGATGGTCATTTGAAAATCTCTCACTGTCTTTAATTTTGTGACTCCTTGACAACTTTTCTTCCTTTCCTATTAAGGACTTCTTTGGCTCACTTAAATTAAATAATGTATTTTGTTTAACCTTTTGCACTTGTGAACTAAACTTTACTTTTTAATCATCACCAATAAATAGTATGTCTTCTCAATCTCACACTTATTTTTCAGTACATAGCCATCCACCGTATTTATACTTTGCTTTAAGTGACTTTCTTCATTCAATAGAAAAGGAGTGGAGGGAAGGGGACAAAGATCTTTAGTATGAGCAATTCGATGGACATATTGTCAGAGGAACGAGAGGAGTAATTTAGGGGAAAATTGCTCTGAAAACCACACAATTTCTATTTCTTTAAATACTAGTTGTCAAGGAAAGTCTCATAAATCACTGGTTAATACTCGAAGACAAATATGGAATTAAATTGAAATGCTTTCCCCAGAAATACCCCAGGTGCTCCCAACAGGACCTCGGCATAGTCTCACTCTCATTCAGCATCTGAACGGAACAAGAGTCGTTTTATGACAAATGTTCCCCCATGCCAAGATTTCTGTGGCTGGAAAAGTCCAGAGAGAAAGTTCCGGCTAGTTTTATTGTCCTAGGTCAGTAGATTTCAGTACCCATGCAGTAATCACAATGGAAGTCAACAGCAAAACAATCATTTGGAATTTAATCTTAGAATTTCCTCTGAACCACACTAGATTTTCTTGAATCTGTGTTTTCCTGGCTTTTTGTGGCTATCACTTGTATTCTTGATGAGTATTCATTTTTAGGATCAAAAAACAAATCAGAACTTTACTAAGGTGGAAACCTTGCTGACGGACGAGGTTTGCATCTGAGAATGAGGATAAGCACTTTGTTTGAAAGTTCAGCATTTCCTCATCCCCAGCTCTATTTCCCATTTTAAGATGAGAAAGCCAAATGGCAATAGTTTCTGTTAGGTGGAATATTAGTGTTTCCCTTTGATGGATGTAAGCTTAGTGTTTGGAATGTGGAGCCAAGATCTTTGGTTTTAGTTTGAAATTTACTCTGTGACCAGTTGGTTTATATCTTGAATTTGGGATTCAGAGCTTTAAAATAAGTATAGTAATTCCCTTCTTCCTTGGGGAGGGGGTGAAGGGCCATTGTACAGCTTAATTAATTTGTAATTTGTATCATGTTTTGAAGAATAAAAGGACTTCACAGAAATAATAAACATTGTTATAACTACAACTTCTGTGTTTGTAAGCAAACTGTTAACACAATTGAAGCTGTTTATACATCAAAAATAAAGTGAAGACTTGGCCGTGTCCCAGCTGATTTAATAAATGTAGAGAGCTGAAAGACAGACTTTATTACATAAAGTCAACTTTTTTTTTTTCCCTGGAGGAGAACGTACTCTTGAATGAACCAGTTTCTTGTCCATGGTATTCAGATGAAGTAAATGACTGTTCAATCTTCACATTTATTTTGTAGATGCAACTTCTACAATGGTAGCAAGATTTTGGTTGGCTTGTTTTTGTTTTTTAAATAAAATAGGTACTGCTACTGATAATGCTAAGTGCTGACAAGGATTAGGGTTGCCAGACGAAACACAGGAGCCTCAGATAAATGTGAATATCAGATACACAAGAAATAATGTTTTAGTGTACATGTGTCCCATGCAATGCGTAGTGGGGAAATAAGTTACAGTATGTTCCTGCAACTGAGTACTATTCAGCATTGAGAATTAGAACTCTGCAGCTATATGTAACCACAGGGATGAATTTCAGAAGGAAGGCCACAGTTGCAAAGGCTACATACATACTGTATCATCTCATTTTCATGCAGTTTGAAAGGAGACAACATTAAACTCCGTGGTTAGATCAGCCTAGTGGTTACCCTTGGGAGGCTGGGACTGGGAGGGCCAGGATGGGGCCTTGGGGGTGCTGGTCTTTCTCTGTTTCACAAACTGGGCTCTGGTTACACAGTGTCATTCTGCTGATGGTCGACACACTTATGCACAATACCTCTGAATACAATGTAGGTATCTCTTGAACAATAGCATGCTTTAACATACCTTAACAAATATCTTAAATTTAAAAAGTCTTAAGAAAGAAATTTAGGAAAGCAAGAAACTTGACAAATATTCATATAGTTGTGCATTTATCACTGTGTATGCTTATTTGTTCTCTGAAATTAAGATATCTATTTAAGCTAGAGGTGATTCAGTATCATATTATTTGTTCTAAACAAATACTTTGAACATAAAATTTGGCTTACATTATTTGTTCTTATACTGAGTAATTTTTTACTTCTGACTTATCAAAACAAAACAATGCTTATCAGATTTGATCACAAATATTTAGTGAATTATATTTTTAAAAATTACTTGGGTGAGAATGAAAGAAATGGATTAACTGATTAATTCCAAACAAATAACTATTTTTAAAAAGATTATTCCAAACTGAATATCATTATTTAAAACTGAAAATCTACTAAGTAGCCTAATGGCTTCCATGCCTGAGAAGGGAAGGCCGTTGCACTGGTATGGAGAACAAATGTCACCACGGACAATCGAGCCTGAAACATCTGGTCACACGAATCATGACAAGTGTGCGGTGGCTGTCTAGCGTCCTTGACGGTAAATACAGACTGCTGATTTAAAAATTGACTTGACCACTAAAAATACAAAAAAAAACCAAACAAAAAAAAAACCATCCTACCAAGTGCAATATCTACAAAATAAATACCTTATTTTCATTATACATATTTCCAATGGAAATAGGAAAAAAATATATATATATAATGAAAATAGGGGAAAAAAGGACATTTTATCCTGGTGATGATACAATTAGTAATGTAGTGTTGTCCTCAATTGATTCTTGGATTAATTGGTTGTAATGCATATACAAGGTGTGATGATACAGTAAAGCACTTGGTTTTTTAAAAATAAACACCCCGGAGCTCATACATTAAAGTGTATGTTCATTTGGAAGATAGTCCTGCTGGCTGTGGAGACGTTTGCTCTGACTCGTGGTTACTAACTTGTCTGCCTGTCGCTGGCCCGTGGTGGAGTCCACCACCTCTATTGAGCTCTCAGGCCCTTTCAGGTCTGTGAGTTCCTGATCCTGACTTCCCTGACATGCCTTTATTTGAATGTGACACTAACGGTCATCATTCCCAAATGAGAAGTATTTATAAAAGATCAATGTTCCGTGATGACCCAAACCAGATGGCTGCAGTTTCTGGGAAGGAGTCAGGGAGAGTGGAGTAATTAAATTCATACCTCGGCTTTGAACATAGACAGACCTGTCTGCGAGTCTTGGCTAAGACACTAACTAGTTACCTTGGCAGTTTACTTAACCTCTCTAAGCCTCATTTTTTTCATCACATGGGGACAATAACATCTTGCCCTTCACAGGATTTGTTGTATATAATAAAGGCAATAATGATAAAGCATTTAATGCAGTGCCATTATGAGGAAGACCCTCAACACAACAGCAGTGGACTGAGAAAACCAACAAAACCATAGGTTGCTTAGGTCTGAAACCCTTGAACCTCCCTCTTGTTGCAGTTTTAACTATAGATATCAGTGCACACACAGAGGGTCTATTTTACAAAGTGGTTAGAAACACAGAGCATGAGTTTGCTGGTGTCAAGCTCGAATCACATTCACTCAGTGCGGAAAGCCAGCGTCTTGCCTCCGTTCACTCACGTGCGCCCAGCTGAGCCGGGATGGAAAGCCTTTGCCTTTCGGTGCGAATTCCATGAAGGAGGAATCAGACTAAAGTGGAACCTTACCTGTCATGGGCAGGTCTGTCTGTGGGTGACCTGGTCTGTGGCCTTTCAAACAGGTCTCATTTCTCATCACCCCACTATCTGCCTCCAGGCTGGATCTGTACGTGGGACCATGGATGTGTGTAGCTGTCTATATGAAGCAGTGTGAAGGCAGGAAATCCAAAGATGGGGAGGCTGTATTCACGGGGCTAGCCAAGCTGCAGCAGTGCGTGAAGCCAGAGCAGGGCTTCACGGAGGAGACTTCACCCCACCCTTGTGTCCAGGACACCGACTGTCCTATGAGTTCCGACCTTCTCAGAAACGAAACAGGAATCCAGAGTTGTTTAAAACCAGGGGTCCTCAGGGATTGTAGAGCGAGGGCTTCTTTTCAACCATTTAATGGGCCTCCCCTGCTTATGGCTTACACATTCAATATCCGTTGCTTGAGAAGATACAAAATGGCACAAAGATGTGGTAAATTCAGTGACATTTTTATGAATGTGTATTTTATCTGTAATAAGCACGGAAAAAGGTGAGCATGGCATAGTATCAATATCATCTATAGGTGTCACTCCACACACCTGTGGCTTTCAGGGGGCCTGGTATGACCTCTGGGCCCTGCTTGGGGTCTCCCTTGTTGGGAGCACAGCCCTAAACACTCTCTAGGAGGCAACAACTTTTGGTAGGTCCTTATTGAGGCCCAGGAATAACTGAAGTTGAGAATAATAGAGAAAGTGAGTCATGTGGCTTCTAGACGTGGTTCCCTGGCAAGCACAGGAATCCAGATGCTCCTGGGGCCTCTGTGGCCACCGCCAGGGAACAGTGGTCAGCTCACCTCCACCTCTAGGACATGTTTGAATGAGACCAAAACAAGAAATTAAATTTCTGTCATCAGGAAAGCAAGACGGCCTCTGAGTCACAACTCTGACTCAACTCTCTGTGACAACTGACATTTCCAAATCAAGGCTTAACTTCCTCCCTTAAAAAAAGCTGAATCAAATCAGAAGGTTTTTTCCCCCCTCTCTGACAACCATCGGGAGAGTTCTTGATTTGTATTATTGTGACCAAAGAGCACATTTTTGTGTCCCGCCCCAAAGTAACAATTGCCTGGAAGGTGAATTCAATCTTCCTTTGAGAAGACAGAAAACTGCTTTAAAATGTAAGATTTTTACACTAGCCAATGCCCTCCTTGCCTTTCCACTATAGGCTTCAGGCACTCTTTGCCTAAACATACGGACCATGTGACACACTTCTGTCCACTTTAAAAAGACAAGCACACTGCCTCCCTATTGCATGTATGTATCAGTCAGGATTGTCTTTGTCATGCTGCAGTAACAAACATCTCCCAAATGTTAATGGGCTAAACAATAACAGTTTGTTTCTCACCTATATCGCATGTTCACCTCATTACGGGTTCAGTGCAGATAGGCCAAGGGCCTGTACTCATGGCATTCTCCCAGGAACGCAGGATGGCAAAGCAGCCACCACCTTGGATTGCAGGCTGCTGTGCCACAGGGACTAGTGATCTGCGAGTCTTGCCCTGTAATTCTGTCCTGGAAGTAACACATGCTAGTTCTGCTCTCTACTCATTGACCCAGACTAGTCACATGGCCTCACTCAGCCACCTGGGAGCAAGAAATACAACTCTCCCCGGAGCCTGGGAGAGCTGGCCACTTTGTCGAACAGCACTGATGGTCCTCACCGCATTCTGAGCATATATTTGGGGACTAATTTTATTTCCTTTCTTAGAAAGAGCTTATGGATCTTTGTTTTACTTCCAGTTGGATTTAAAAAAAATTATCTTTTTGAGGAATTAGAGATAAAAAATAGGGCCTAGCACAAAGTATCAAGAATGTATTTTATTTTTTCAGTTGGCTTTCCTCTTCAACTTTATTTTCCTTGCAGTACTTTTTCCACCCCTGAGGCTTTTGACCTGTTATGTTCTCTTTTCGCTTTGACAGTACTCCGAAAACCTGAGACTGGAATTTATGGGGCTCCTGACCAACACGGAGAAAAAGCAGTCAGCTTGGCTCCCTTTCTGGGTCCTGCCTTGTGTCACGCTTATTTCCTTCCCTATATTCATACGTTACTATTACCGGATTCCTGAGCATTCCTGAGAGAGTCTCCCTCCCTCCTCTCCAGAACTTTCAATGCCAGGATCTCCTAGGCCATATTAAAGGAAACTGTGTCGTGAAAATCACAACTCTAGTTAGGGTCAATTCTCTTCTCCAGTAAAATACGTAGGTTTCATGAAAGAAGGAATGTGCTGCAAGATGGTCCTAGTGGCTCTTTCCATTTTGTCTGTGCAGACTTGAGGTCCATGCTGTATAGCTTTTAAATAGCTCCTTAGAAGCTACTATCAGACGTAGTAGCTTCTAAGGAGAACTGGAAAACTCTAGCTTTTTCCAAGTGAAAAATGTATGTATTTTTTTTTTTAAACAGAGACATTCCTTATAATCAAACCCTTTAAAAATTTTGGTGTATATTTAACAGATGTAAACTTTCCCACGATGAGATAGTTCACTCTGAGGTAAAACAGATAGCTCTGTTTATCCAAACACGGGTATAGTCTTACTTCTCAGCCCTTCCCTTAGAGTCATCTATACAGATATATACAGCTATAGAAATGTCTTGGCAACGGGAAAACGCAATGGAAAAGAAACCAGACCATGCCTTGCATTGATGTGATGTATTGCGGGGCAGGCAATTTTAAATACTTCTGCTGGGTCAGGCTAATTTTCTAGTCTAAGATCAGAATGCAAACATGGCTAAGCCAATGTATGTGGATTTCTATATAAAACATATGTGAATAACATTATTTTTTGGAGAGATTATGGGCAGGCCTTGCCTTGTAAATATAATTATCTGGGATTATGGTTCAATTCCTGGCAGCCCGTGAGGCTTAGGAGCTTTCCAGGCGATGGCAGTTTCTGCTGTCTGTACGTTGTAGCTCCATTTGACAGAGAATGACAGTGTAGGAAGCAAGAAGGATTATTTTTCCCCTGCCAGGTGTGAGATTCTCCTCTAACGGCGCCAGCTCTGAGACTCCTTCCCAGAGAAGAAAAAGTGATCAAAAATAAGAAAAATTCAAGTATGACAAAAAGTTGCACAGAATATATTTGTGTCTGCCCCACAAGGTGGCGGTAAATACATTTCTAAGTAGCCATCTGCCGGTGATTTAAAGAACGAAGACGCTAAATGGCAAAGAATTATTTAATGTGTGTGTAGGAATCAGATGCTATTGAAAGCAGAGTAAACACATTTAAAGCCTGGGTGAGCATTGTGAGAATCTCCCTCTGCAAACTCCTTCCTTAACTGTCAGGAGGGAAATAAAGGCAAAAGAACAGCAGTGTAGTCTGACCTCATTCCGTGAGGTTCTGTTGTCCACCACAAATGGGACTTCCAGTTGGAGACCACAGAACGTGCTTTCTCTTCACTACTGTCCCGAGGTTTTAGTGATGTTAGATAGCAAGCAAGCCATCTATTGGCTTTCATGGCTAAAAATATAGTCTGAACAATGAATTGGAGAAAAAAAAAATCCAGAAGCACAGCACGTAGAGCATGTGGTTATAGAGGACGTAATTAAGGACACTAACATTTGTTTGTTTAGATTTTTACCTAGAAAGGTAAATTCATTGGTAATTCAGAAGTAGCATATTTAGTTAAATTAGAACTTTTCTAAAAGATCAATTCTTTTTTAGCCTAGATAAGTAAAATCAGAGTGATCACTTCATTGCTCTGTTTGCTGATCCCATTGACACTGGAATAAGAGGAACATGCGAGATTTGGGTTAGATACAGGAATTTTCTAAATGTGAGAATTAAAGTCATTTTTCTGCAGGTCTAACCAAATTGGAAATATTCATATGAATTATTCAAGACCATCCTAACTCTGTATCCAGATTCTTATCTCCCCCACCTGAAGGGGAGGATCAGGCACCTGGAAGCCCGTTGGGCCACTCAGCACAAGTATCAACAAATACTGATGGAGCAACTGCTATTCAGTTGAGGCTCTGAGAGTTGAGGATGACAAAGGTGCGTTGAGTGCCCTCAAGGAAAGAAAGTCCTTTCTTCTCCATCTCTTAGAAAAAAAGTGGTTAGTAGCCTCCTTTATGACCTTTCTTTCCATATAAAACTTAACAGAACAGTTGATGAAGAATTGATCTGAAGTTTCTGTTGGGTCCCTGATAGGCATTTAACTGTGCCTACCTAAGCTTTCCACAGGACCGCTGTGCAGGGCGTGAAGTGAGAGCTTCCATTAATTTTCCTGGGCAAAGGGCTATGAAATGCTTTTATTTTCCTTCTTGATTATGGAATAATCTATATAGCTAGCAAGTAGCACTTTCTTAGGACAAAAATGAAGAAACCCAGTCTAGTATTTAATATAGACACTACATTGGTTTAAGGACTTTCTCCCTAGGGAGCTCAGTCTGTTCCTTACAATGACTGTCTCAAGGCATAAAACAGGGAGAAGCGTTATTGTCACCGTTTTACAGTTGGAGAGACTGAGGCAATGACTGATGAAGAGATTCCTCATTCTTATGTCGTCTTGTCAGGGAGAGAGTTGAGAAGGGGGCGCTGCAGGCTGTCGGGGCCTGGCCCTGTCGTATTTCCTGCAGAGGGCCTCTGTTTGTCTAGAAAATGCTGTTTTGCACATTAGGGACATGTACACCCCCCCTGGGCATATGCAGCCCCCTGGGTCCTGGCTTGGCAGAAGGAGCAAGGGCTGAGCTTCAGTGCCTACTCGCATCCCGGGCTGGCACCCTTGAGCGTTACACAACTTGCACAGCTTTGTGTCATCCCTGCCCTGCTACTTCTTCATACTTTGGAATCAGACTTTTAAATGATTTGGTGAGAAAATCGAGCTTTGGGAAATCCAGGAATATGGCAGATGCGTAAATGAGTGTTTAAGGAATGGATCAGCTCAGGCCTCCATCCCATGTGCCACTGTGTCACTGGGACCTGCAGCTCCCTGGCAGGGCGTGTTTGGAGCAGAGGTAGAGGCGCGGCTCTCAACCGAGTGCCCCGTCTTCCTAACGGTGTTATGTTTCTTTGGGAATACTTTTTCCCAACCACTATGAACAGGAGGAATGAGAGGAGTAAAACCACTCAGACCACTTGTCATTTCTTTGGCGCTGACCACATGGCTATACCGAGGTGCACAACTCACATAGGGGCCTGATAAGAGGAAACCCCCAACAGCTCTCTCTCCTCTATGCCCTTGGAGTCCTGGACAAGAGGGGTGCACTGAGCTGCCTTAGGGTTCTATTAGCCACACTTAGATTTACCAATAGACCTGGACTTACCAACTGGGAGCCCTCAGGGAAGTAGGTCTTCCCGCCTTCCATCATGGGTAAGAGAGGTTGCTCAGTAGGCAGTTAGAGAAAATGGATTCTTGTGACCAGGGGCTTTGAGAAGCACCCTGTCAGCATGCTCTCCGAAGGAATGGAGAGCACCAAGCCTGAGGGGTTCCTAATTTTAGAGTTAGAATCAGTAGAAAACTTGGAGGGGGAACAGTATCTTTTCTTCCTCCTGCATCTTCTGTCACCCAGCCTTGGTAGCTGGGCATGCCAAAGCAAGTTCTTGATTAATACTTAGAGGATGCTGATAAGGCCCAGCCAGGTCTAGACAGGGTGTGAGCCTGGGACGGGTTGGGTGCTAGATAAACCTCAGCGAACAGCCCTTTGTAAATAGCAGACTCAGGCCATGGTGTGCATGATCTGATATTTGCACAATGTGGCTGTGAAAATGAAATTATCCTGCATTGAAAAAGAGACCCCAATTCCTTCTCTCTCAACAATATCTTGTAGCCATTATGAATTACTTTTCCTTCCACGTCTTTAATCCCTCAATGCTCCTCTTTTTCAGGCCACTCAAGGATTATATC
>PVKU01012303.1:0-36315 GCA_004027475.1 Anoura caudifer | reverse complement strand
ATAATTACATTACCCAAGATTCAAATGAAGGAGAGAATTCTAGAAGCAGCAAGGGACAAGGGGACAGTCACCTACAAAGGAGTTCCAATCAGACTGTCAGCGGATTTCTCAAAAGAGACCTTCCAGGCAAGAAGAGGCTGGAAAGAGGTATTCCAAGTCATGAAAATCAAAGGCCTACATCCAAGATTGCTCTATCCAGAGAAGCTGTCATTTAGAATGGAAGGGCAGATAAAGTGCTTCTCAGATAAGGTCAAGTTAAAGGAGTTCATCATCAACAAGCCCTTATTATATCAAATGTTAAAGGGACTTATCTAAGAAAAAAGGTAAAAATTATGAACAGTAAAAAGACAGCAAACTCACAGTTATTAACAACCACACCTAAAACAAAAGCCAACTAAGCAAACCACTACAACAGGAGCAGAAACACAGAAATGGAGATCACATGGAGGGTTAGCAATAGAGGAGTGGGAAGAGGAGAGAGGGGGACAAGGTACATAGAACAAGTAGCATAGATGGTGGGTAGAAAATAGACAGGGGGAGGGCAAGAATAGTGTGGGAAATGTAGAAGCTAAAGAACTTATGACACATGGACATGAACTAAAGGGGGGAATGTGGGTGGGAGGGGGTGTGCAGGGTGGAGGGTAATGAAGGGGGGGAAATGGGACAACTGCAATAGCATAATCAATAAAATATAATTAAAAAAATAGGAAACATATGCAACTTAATGAAATACAATTAGAGTAAATGGGAAGCATAAGAATAAATGTATAAACAATTTAAGGAAAAAAGGAATCATTATAACACTTTTCTACCATTTTTCTTATTTTAATAGAACTGAATTTCTCTGAAAGCTAAAATGCTAAGGGAGAAAGTGTGTGTGCATAGAAAAAAAACATTTGAAATATTGCAAAAAAATCTGTAGGTTGTCACCAACTCTATCACAGTGGTGTTGCATTACTTTCTTCTGTCCCTGAGAGTGGGAAGTAAAAAGTTAATTGAAACAGACCAATTCTATCTATGATTCTGTTGTCTTCATGAAAGATGCTTGGGAAAAAGTCTGTAACCAAAGCAACATTTGAGATAAAGGAGCACATCTGTCTCTCTGATACTGACCTTTTTTTTTCTTTTAAGTTTTTCTAGAGTTTTCTTCTGTTCTTTCATTTGGGACATGATTTTTTTGTCTCCTCATTTTGGAGGCCCTAGGTATTTGTTTCCATGTATTAGAAGAGCTGCTACATGTCTCTGGCTTAGTAGAGTGTCCTGATGTGATATGTGTCCTGTAGAGTCCAGTGGCACAGCCTCCCCTATCACCCAAGGTGGATATTCAAGGAGCACCCACCATGTGGGCTGTGTACACCCACCTGTTGTAGTTGAGCCTTGATTGCTGTTGGCAGGTCAAAGGGAGGGATTTACCCAGGACAGTCAGCTGCAAGAACTGGCTGAGACCAGTGCCCACCAACCTCCAACCACCATGGAGGATCAGCTATGCAGGTCCCTACCCCAAGGATCCAGACTTAAGCAGGGCTCTGGTGTCCACTGAGTCCACCCATTTGAGTGTATCCCTTGTAGAGGTACTTGGGTGGCAGTGCTCTGATGTGGCCTGAAGCTGTCCAATGGATACGCTGTCTGTGGGACCTCCCAGGAAGTATAGGTCAAGGTCAGCAACTGTCTGTGTTCTGCCCACACCCATCTGGCATAAGCTACAGAGCAATCTGCAGATGGCTGCTATTAATACTTGTGCTGAGTTTTAGGGTGCCCAAGTGAGGCCAAGCTGTGAACCAGGGCCAGCTGTTGCTAGTGCCATGTCTGGGGCCACTTAACCAGAAGTAAGGGACTCACTGAAGCCAGAAGCTGCTTGAGAGAATTTAGGAAAATCTGAAGCAAAGACAAGACAAGCCATATGTATGGACAAGCCACTGGAAGCAACTTGGGGGGTTCCAAAAGTTGGGTGAGATTCCTCAAGGAATCACCAGGGTGCGGCAAACTTTGTGAGCCAGATTGGTGAGTCTCAGATATAGCACCTGCCTGTTGGCTCTGTGAGGGCAGGGCTCAGCAAAGGAACAATGGCCTCTGCCAGCACTTCTGTCTGGGAGAAAGCTGCCCCTGGCTCTCACCCTGATGCTAAAAAATTAAGTTTCTCCCCAGATGTTTCTGGTGCCTTTATTTGTTGCCCTCACACTGGAGCTCAGAGCTACTGAGTGTAAGTTTGTGCACAAGCCCTTTAAGAGGAACTGCCTGGGACTTTGTTTCCCTCTTCCTTAACCTCAATCCCTGCTGGTTTTTACAGCCAGATGTGGAGGCTTTTCTTCCTGGCACCACAACCTTTGGCTAGGGTTGGTACTCCTTGCTCTAAATATATCCCTCCACTCCTCCTACTTTAGGACTTCCATTCAGCTTGATTTCTGCAAGTTCTGAATGATGGTTTGCTTTGTAGTTTAGTTTTAATTTTGATGTAGTTGTGCAAGGAGGCAAGTACTGTGTTTTCCTATGCCTCCATATTCTAGAATATACTTTACAATGGCCGGCTAGTTGGAGCAGAGAGAGAAAATATTTTATGATGAGATTTTATTCCCCAAACTTCTTAGATCACTTTATTCTCTTATAAGGCTTGCCCTCCTGTAATTCAAACTTGGAATCTCAAAAATTACGTGATCAATATCTACAATATGATATGTACTGAGACTCTGTAGTATATAGCCATGTTTTATGTACATATATGTAAAAAAATGACTCAAAAAGTGTGTGACAGAGATGTGGCTCAGGTTTAGCAAGGATAAAACATATAGGTATGCTATCTATGGGTCAGGGAAAGATTCATGGCTAAGTATGCTATCTATGGGTTAGGGTTATGGGTTACGGTTAGGGAAAGATTCGTAGGTAAATACACCTTAAGTTGATTTTAAAAGGCAGACAAAATCTACTGCAAAGAGAAGAAAGATTGTCCAAGGGATGAATCAATACTGCAAAAGCAGAAATAGAAAACTCTGAAAGACCTGCTACCTTTCAGGAGCTACAAGTAGTTTGGCATTACTAAAACAGAAAATGCGATAGAGTTGCTAGAATGAGGTACTTGGGAAAAGTCACTGGCTCTATTAAATAGCTTGAAATACAATGTCTTGACAAATTATTTTAAAATTTTGCCTTATGGTGACCACTCCAAAGACCTCAGCAACTAGTAAGTTATATTCTGGCTGCATCTCTTTAACTAAAGCAGCTCAGTTTCTATTGATTGATATGTATTGTCAATCAGTATTGATTGATACCTAATATTTTATGTAAAGCCTTTTTTTAAAGGTTTTATTTATTTATTTTTAGAGAGAGGGGAAGGGAGGAAGAAAGAGAGGGAGAGAAATATTGATGTGTGATGGTTGCCTCTCACACACCCCCAACTGGGAACTCAGCCCTCAACCCAGGCGTGTGCCCTGACTGGGAATCGAAACAGCAACCCTTTGGTTTTCAGGATGGTGCTCAATCCACTGAGCCACACCACCCAGGGACATAAAGCCTTTTGAAGCCAAAACCAAAAATCCAAACTTACGCTATATATAGTAAGGAGTCAGATTTTTTTTCTTTTTCAAATTAAAAAATTAAATGTATTTTATTGATTATGCTACTACAGTTGTCCCATTCCCCCCCCCTTAATCCCTTCCAGCCTGCACACCCCCTCCCACCCACATTCACCCCCTTTAGTTCATGTCCATGGGTTGTACATGTAAGTTCTTTGGCTTCTACATTTCCTGTACTATTCTTAACTCCCATCCCCCATCTATTTTCTACCTACCATTTATGCTACTTATTCTCTGTACCTTTTCCCCCTCTCTCCCACTCCCATTCCCTAGCTGATAACTTCCCATGTGATCTCCGTTTCTGTGATTCTGTTCCTGTTCTATTGTTTGCTTAGTTTGTTCTTTTGTTTTTGTTTTAGGTTCGGTTGTTAATAACCATGAGTTCGATGTCATTTTTAGACTTTTTTTTAACCAGAGGATTATTATGATCAGATTTAGATTTTAGGTAGATGTCTGTGGGAGTCCTTGTGGATTATGAAATTAAGACCAAGACTAATGGCCAGGAAACCAATTAGCAGGTTGGGCCTAAATTTTAATGACTTGCTTGAGTGGCCAAAATTACAACAAAAATTTAAGATTAATTTTCCGATTAATTATTTGATTGTATGCCTCCAATATCTTCTTCCTTTTGGGTTTTTTTGTTTGTTTGTTTTTAAATATATTTTATTGATTATGCTATTACAGTTGTCCCATTTCCCCCCTTCATTCCCCTGCACCCTGCACAACCCCTCCCACCCACATACCCCCCTTTAGTTAATGTCTGTGTGTTGTAAGTTCTTTAGCTTCTACATTTCCCATACTATTCTTGCCCTCCCCTTGTCTATTTTCTACCTACCATCTATGCCACCTATTCTCTGTACCTTTTCCACCTCTCTCCTCCTCTCACTGCCCTGTTGCTAACCCTCCATATGATCTCCATTTCTATGGTTCTGTTCCTGTTCTAGCTGTTTGCTTAGTTTGCTTTTGTTTTAGGTGTGGTTGTTAATAACTGTGAGTTTGCTGTCTTTTTACTGTTCATAGTTTTTATCTTCTTTTTCTTAGATAAGTCCCTTTAATATTTCATATAATAAGGGATAGGTGATGATGAACTCCTTTAACTTGACCTTGTCTGAGAAGTGCTTTATCTGCCCTTCCATTGTAAATGAAAGCTTCGCTGGGTAGAGCAATCTTGGTTGTAGGTCCTTGACTTTCATGAATTGGAATACTTCTTTCCAGCCCCTTCTTTCCTATAAGGTCTCTTTTGAGAAATCAGCTGATAGTCTGATGGTAACTCCTTTGTAGGTGACTGTGCCCTTATCTCTTGCTGCTTCTAGAATTCTCTCCTTCATTTTAATCTTGGCTAATGTAATTATAATGTGCCTTGGTGTGTTCCTCCTTGGGTCTACCTTCTTTGGGACTCTCTGAGCTTCCTGGACTTCCTGGAAGTCTATTTCCTTTGCCAGATTGGGGAAGTTCTCCTTCATTATTTGTTCAAATACGTTTTCAATTTCTTGGTCTTCCTCTTCTCCTTCTGGCACCCCTATAATTCAGATGTTGGAACATTTAAAGATGTCCTGGAGGTTCCTAAGCCTCTCCTCATTTTTTTGAATTCTTGTTTCTTCATTCTTTTCTGTTTGTTTGTTTCTTTCTTCCTTCTGGTCCACTCCATTGATTTGAGTCCCAGTCTTCCTCCCATCACTATTGGTTCCCTGTGCATTTCCCTTCATTTCACTTATTGTAGCCTTCATTTTTTCATCTAATTTGCAACCAAACTCAACCAGTTCTGTGAGCATCCTGATCACCAGTGCTTTGAACTGTGCATCTGATAGGTTGGCCATCTCTTCGTCACTTAGATGTATTTGCTTTGCGGCTTTGATCTGTTCTTCCATTTGGGCCATTTCTTTTTCTGTTTCTTTTTCTTTCTTTTTTTTTTTTTTTGACCTGTTGTGCCTGTTACGTATGAGGGGCGGAGCCTTATGTGTTTACCAGGGCGGGGCAAGCCAGTGGCTGGGTTGTGATGCTGTATGTGGGGGCAGGGTCAGAGAGGGAACAATGGCACTGGCTCAGCTCTCTGTTGAATTTCAGTCCCTTCTGCTGCTTCCCACAAGCAAATTGGGCCCTTCTGGTGCTGATTCCCAGGTGGGTGGGCTTGTGTATGTTCTAGGACCCTGTGGGTCTCTCCAAGGATCTCTCCTGTGAGTCTGGGAGTCTCTCCCACTGCCTCAACTCCCACAGGTGTTTTCAATCGGTGCTTTTAGGTTTTATTTCCTGGCCCTGGGGCCCTGGGTTGCACAGTCTGTCTCGCTCCCTGTTTTCACCTGGTTTATCTGTGAGCGAATGTATGGCTGTCCACGATCAGCCAGCCACCTTGTGTGCCTCACTGGGCCTTCCAGTTGCCACCCTGTTCCTGGGGTCTGCCAGCTGATGCCTGTGTGCTCAGGTCTGCTAGCCACTGCTTTTTTCTGCTGCGACCCGTCTCCTCTGGCTGCCTACTCCGCCCCTCTTACCGGTCTGGTTGAATGGTTGTTGGACTTCCATACAGTTCAATTTTCTGTCAATTCTGTTGATTTTTGTTTCTAAATTTTTGTTGTCCTTAATTTTGGTTGTGTGAAGAAGAACAATGTATCTACCTACACCTCCATCTTAGCCGAAAGTCTCCTTTTGTTTTATAAAAAATATGCCCCTAGAATTTCATAATTGAAGCAAAAAATAAATACAAATATTAATATGTTTGTACAAGAAAATAATTGAAGCAGGAAAATAAATACAAATATTAATACAATATGTCTGTACTTGCATAGTTCTCAAATTATCAAACTCCCCTAGCCAGGGACTGTAATAGATGCTCAGTTTTGATTCCTATATTTTCTTTAACAGAGTTGTCTGGGAAGTATTGGGTCCTGTTCTGAAGGGATTGAGTTGTCATTTCCTGGGACAGTGGCAGAAACTGGGCAAGTGTCTCCAGGACTTATCAGGCCAGCCCTGGTTCTTCGCCTGGCTCAGGGCTTCCAACAGAAGCTGAGAATCAGGCCCCATGCACAAGTGGATTGGTGGCTGTCTCAGGCTCTTTCTCATTCTGTTTGTCAGTCTCTCTCACAGGAAGAATAATTTTCACATATGTGTGTCTGCCTGTGGAAATCACATGTGTGTGGTCTACCAGGTAGGACCCTGGATGCACACCATTGGTGCATGTGTCTCCCAGGAGAAGACTCCTGAGGTCTTTATCTGTAAGCACATAGAGATACCTGCACCCACTTTAGTGGCTACTCAGCTTCCCTCGTCCATGTGGACCAGGATTGGTGGGTCACATCCTCTCTCCATGGACATTAGTGTTTTTCCTAGTTACAGGCAGTTCCTCCGGTGCTCTGATGGGTAGCCATGAAAATACGACTTTGAAAAATTGTGCAGGAAGTGCTGTGGGAGGACCTCCTAGCATGAGCACTGCCAGGGACAGGTGTGCACCTGTGGAGGTAGGATGGGTCCTGCACACTGTTCTCCCAGAGGGGGGGCCTTTCCCCCTTCCCTCCAGGGGATCAGCTGGGGCCTCTGATTCCTCACTGTGTCCCCACAGCTGATCACCACCAGACCAGAAGCCTGCCAGCCTGGGGGTGACAGTGCTCTGTCCCCAGTGTTGACAGTGCACATGTTCCCGTTGGAGAGGTTGTGTATCTGTAGAGACTGGAGGTGCATGTGCACCCTCTGTCCTTTTAGAAAACAGGGACCTGGGAGAGGTTGCTGCACCACAGGCATGTGGCGCTTCCATCTGGCCTTGTGTTGTGAGGTATGCTCTCCAGCTTGTGGTTTGTCCTTCCAGATCTGCATTTTCTCACCTCGTTTGGGCACAGGATGAGCCAGCCATTTCCTGACTTGCTTCTGGCCCTCAGGTCAAACCTAGCACAGTATCTCTACCCCAAGATTATGGGTACACTTACCAAAAGGGATCCTTTTTATATCTGATCTTTAATCTCTCAGGGATTTTCCTCTTAAGTAACAAAAATATGTGAGCAAACAGAAAAATGCACCTATTCTAATATTCCACTTATAGGAAATGTGCAGAACAGGTTAAAAACAAGAGACACACAGTAAGCACATGAGGGGATGCCAGGGCAGAGCAGTGGGGAGTGAGTACTTTTGGTGCAGGGTTTCCTTTAGGGGAAATGGAACGTCCTGCAGCTGGTCAGTGGTGAGGCTTGCAGTGTCATGAATATACATCATGCTCAAAAGTAGCACACTTTACAATATAAATAATAATATTTAATTTTTAAAGTTAATCTTGCCATGGAGGATGGGAATATATAATTGAAGAATATAAAGGGATAAGGTCAAACAGAGGTGGGAAAAAAAAAAAACAAAACTTCCCATGGGAGAGGGAGAACCAGAGGAAAAATACCCTGCTCTAGAAGTGGCCCAGGTGCATTTTACAGAACTAGCTCCTCCCCTGTGGTGGGAACCAGGCCAGGTCCCAGGGAGGATTCTTCAGGTAGTGGGATGGGGCCTCCCTCAGATCAACAGAGGCTGCACAGCCTGGCCATGACTGCACAGCTGCAGCTAGAGAGGCTGCTGGACATGGAATGACCCCTGGCAATGGGCAACCTTCCTGGCCTGGAATGTCGTCCTGGTCTTACCCTGCATCCAGCTCCTGCAGATGTTGGACAGCAGCTGAATCAGGAGCCTGCTCTGCCTCCT
Source organism: Anoura caudifer (assembly GCA_004027475.1). Taxonomy (NCBI): domain Eukaryota; kingdom Metazoa; phylum Chordata; class Mammalia; order Chiroptera; family Phyllostomidae; genus Anoura; species Anoura caudifer. The sequence goes on along the minus strand of PVKU01012303.1, from coordinate 28,084 downwards.
GGGCTCCTACTAGAGTTGTGAGAGGAGAAAAGATCACCCACGTGCCTGCATTGCAATTTCCCCCCTAACAGACAACACAGCCAAAGCCTCCATAGAAGCCACAGCCAAGGACCCACCCCAGGACATCCTCCCCATGGACAGTAGAGCCAATGGGTGCTCCAAGTGTGGTCTCACACCTGGGCAGCCTCTGTGGGTGCTCCCTGTGTGTCTGACACCAACCCCTCCCTGTAAGCTTACTTTTACTTCCACCCACCACCTAACACCCACCTGGTCCACCTTCTCACTCTTGGGCTCAGCCTCCTTGGTCTCTACCTCATTTGACCCAGTTGCAGGGATGTGGCCACCAAGCTCCAAGATGGGCTCTGAAATCTTGAGTGGCCTGTGGAACCTGGGCGGCTTCTTTGGAGGTGTCCTTTTTCTGCCAAACAAGGTCACAGGTTCCACAGACCCCTGTGTGGCCACTGTTTCAATTTGCCTGCTACGGCCCTCTGGCCTGTGTCCCACCTGCCCCTCACTGGTGGACTTGGGGCAGGGTTTTTCATCAATAAGCAGCTCTTCCTTGGCTGGTGCTGAAGGTGGGAAAGGAGAAAAGATCACCCATGTGCCTGCACTTCCCTCTGCCCCCCACAGACAGAACACAGCCAGAACCTTCCAGAGAAGCTACAACCCAGGATCCACCCCAGATGTCCTCCCTGCAGACAGTCCAGCAGATGGGTGGTCTGATTCTGGTCTTTGCTCCAGGGTAGCCCCTGTGGGTTCTCCCTGCAGGTCTGGCACCAACCCCTCCCCATAAGCTTACTTGTTTCTCCACCCCCCACCCTACACCCACCTCTTCCACATTCTCACCCTTGGGCTCAGCCTCCTTGGTCTCCATGTCATTCAACCCAGTTGCAGGGATGTGGCCACCAAGGTCCAAAATGAGTTCTGAAATCTTGAGTGGCCTGTGGAGCCTGGGTGGCTTTGGAGGAGGAGTCCTTTTTCGCCCATCCACGGGCCCTGGATCCCCAGACCCCTGCATGGCTACTATCATGTTGGGCCTGCTGTGGCCCTCACTGGTGAGGGGCACCTGCCTCTCAGTGGAGGGGATGGGGCCTGGGTCTTCCTCAACCACCTGTTTCTCTTCCTGGACCTGCCTTGAGCTCTGCAATGAAAATGACTGGTAGCTGGTCCTAAGGCCTCAAGCTCTGGTGGGTCCTACTTGCTGCTATTTCTGCCCACTGTACCTTCTGCTCCAGGACAGGCCAGCCCTGTGTCTATACAGACCTCCACCCAGGGGCAGTGACATTCACCTCCTGTCCTTGCGATGAACCTCAGGCAGAGGATGACATCCATGCTTCACATGCACCCAGGTAGCCTTGGGGGTTGAACCTGGAGTTGAACATGACCAGCCCACCAGGCTTCTCACCATCCTCAGCCTGTTCCTGCTTGGGGAACCCCTTTGCATGTGTGTGCACGTGCGCGCGCGCACACACACACAAACACAGGTAGGTGACATAGGGTTGCTCCAATGGGATCTGAGTGGTGGCCTGGCCCGAGCAAAACTACCCTAGACGCCCTGTGTGTTACCTCTCTGTTCCTCCATGAAAAAGGCCACAGGCATCTGTGCTGTGATTGGACCCAGTGGCAGCTGTGGTGGAACTTACCATCACCTCTTATTTTGATGCCTTGGCCTCAGGATATGGGCAGACAACAAACAAGCATCCTGCTGGGTGAAATACCTCTACCTAAGTGAGCTGGGGAGAGGCAGTTTGAGAATGTAGCTGCCTGGTTACCAGGGTTCCAAGTTCTGCTGGGCTCTGTTCAGGAAGTGAGGTCACCGCCTGGGTCCCCTACCCCAGTGTCTCCTCAGACAGGAATAGTGACCCCTGACTGAATAACACTCCCCCAAGGGTTATTCCCCTTCACCATAAGATCCAGCAATCATGCTGCTTGGTTTTTACCCAAAGGAAGTAAAACTTATGTCCACACAAAACCCTGCCCATGAAGATGTATAGCACTTTATTCATAATTGCCAAAACTTAGAAACCACCCAGATGTCCTTCAGTAGGTGAATGAATAAATAAACTGGCACCAGACAATAGAATGTTATTGAGCACTAATGGGGGAGATCAAAGGAGAAAAAATATTTTCTCAAAACCCTCCTTATGAGGGCTTTTCCCTAATAATCCCATTGTGAGAGCCCTACCCTCATGGCTAAATTACCTTCGAAAGGCCCCATCTCTAAGAATATCACATTGGGGATTAGGGTTCTAGCATGTAAGTTCAGTGCATAACAGAACCTAAAAGTGTTCTAAAAATAAATTCTATTTTCAATAAAGGGAAAGAAATGAAATCTATTATATGTAAAACTGATAAAAGTACATTTCATTGCTATCAACTTATTTTATAACTGCAGGTGTATAATATTTACTTAATGCAGTCAATGCATAAGAACCATGAGGTAATAAAAATATGCAACCAGAAGTTATGGTTGGGTTTATGATTTGAGAGTGAGCATCCAGATTATATCTGTGTTTTATTTTGTGTTTATCTGTATTGTTTCTGGGTAAATATTTGATTACAGAAATAAGTAATTGCACTCCCTTAATTTAACTGACACAAAAGCTTGAAGAATAGGTGATAGAAAAAACTGTTGCTTCAAAGTTGAATTGCTAAGAATGCTCACGTTCCTAAGCACAAATGAAAGTGTTACAGGAAGCAGGCAAAATTTATACCACGCTGTGTTAGTCCCTCACTTGTTACAGTATCCCCCTCCCTTATCCTCTGGGGGTGCATTCCAAGACCCCCAGTGGATGTCAGAGACCATGGATAGTACCCAACCCTATATGCACTATGTTTTTACCTACACATACATACCTATGATGAAGTTTAATGTGTTAATTAGGCATTGCAAGAGATTGACAACAATAACTAATAGTAAAACAGAACAATTATAGCAATAATCTGTAGTAAATGTTATGTGCATGTAGTCTCTCTCAATCTCTAAAAATATCTTAGTGTGCTGTACTCATCCTTCTTGTGATGATGTGAGATGATAAAATGCCATATTAAGTGAAGGACATGAACCTTTTCACTTAAAGGCAGCACTTTACCACTTTTTGGTGTCATGCCAGGATTGCCAGCCTCACTACTTGGGGAGCCATGATTAAGTAAAACAAGGGTTATTGAATACAAGCTCTGGGATCCAATGTCAGTCAATCTGAGCACAGAGGCAGCTAATGAGCATCTAATAGTGGGTAGTGTATGCAGCGTGGATACTCTGGACAAAGGGAGGGTTCCCGTCGTGCTTAGGACTAAGAGAGATGGCAAGAGATTTCATCACACTACATAGAACAGCGTGAAATTTAAAGCATATAAGTTGTTCATTTCCAGAACTTTCCATTAATAATTTTCAGTGGCAGTTGACTGCTATAACTGAAACCACATAAAGCAAAAGCATGAAGAGGGAGGGAGGACTACTGTATTTCACAACTAGCTCTCACATGCTGTGTAGAGCAGGAGAATCCCAGGGAGAAACATGAACTAAATCAAACACACTTGAGCTAAGCAAGTGTACACTTAACACATTTACTGAAGGTTTTACAGGCTGATCCAGGAGGAGACTTTTGGGTAGGTGGAGAGTGGGGCTAAAAACCAGCCTGTGCTTTGTTCCCCAAGCCATGCGCCCTGCACTGAGCTGCACCTGCCCCCACACAGGCACCATACAAAGATAACGAGGCTCCAGCCAGCCAGCAGTGTGCGAGGTACCTATGAATTCAAGCAAACAACTCAGTTTTACATGCACAGGACTAAATCTTTTAGAGGAGTATGTCCAAGTTTAAACTTTGCTCATTAATTGATAATTTAGAAGGTCAGATGCATGCACAGTAATTCAGAGAAAATTTTATTCAATAGTATGTACCAAGATCCAAGACTCATGGCTGCACAAGCTAATGTGGTGGTGGGTTCTAATATGTTGAAATTGAGTACATAACACACCCAGCGGTAGAGCCTCCATGTGACTAGAGTGTGCCAAGGAGCGAATGTGAAGTGAAAACCTGGAGACCCTGAGCACGTGGTAGAGTTTGTGAGCAATACATGCTTTTGTTCACATGCCCCTGATAGAATTTGTGCACCACATTAAATATTTTTGAGTTGACACCTGAAATTTTTCATAAGTTTACATTTTTTAACTTAGAGGTTGAAAATATTAAACATTTTCAAAAGTGGAATAAGAAAAGATTGACTTCATTGGAATGACATTTTCCTGATGCAATTAAAAAATAACAACCTAGTTTACTATTACTTTATTAAAGCACACTGAATTTGAAAGCAATGAATTTAAATGTTTATTTTCGTGGGCTGTTGTGTTTTTTGTTTTGGTTGTTTTTTTTTGTTTTTTGTTGTTTTTTTTTTTTGTATCTGAAAACATCTGGTAACCCTCAGACTAGTTTAAGTTAAGAGAGTCAGTGTCACTAACCCAAACTGACTTCATTTTTCTGATTTTGGAGCATTTCGACATTAGCCCAAATACCCTTTTTCTGAGAGCTCCCCATCAACCTTGACTAGGAGAAGAAGTGCTAAGGGTGGAACGACCAGAAGTAACCACTGAAGGGTGTTACTTGAACTGAAACCCATATTTCTACTTTGTAATCACCCTCAGCATGAGCGGACAGCAGGCTTGGGGGCTAAGGGGTATGCTGTCTTTTAGGAAGTAAGATGAGAAGTGTTATGACAGCAGCCTCATCTGGGACATTTCAGTTTGACTAAAGAGCACACATAGCATGTAGTGGGTCTGGAAATGGACCCCCTTAGAATGATGTGTGCACAAGGATCCTGTAGAATTTTCAAGTGTCCTCAGGGCCATGGTACCCCAATTGAGCAACCACAAGTGCAGACTAATGTTTCAGAAGCTGTACTGCAAATATAGAGGGGGAAGAAATGTAGAGATTTCTGTAGAAGGATCTAGGGTCAAGAGAAGCCTTTTATTAAAAGATGGAAGCTTGTTTGTATCATGAGGGGAATGGTCTGTGAGAAAGAAGTCCTAGGTGCCAGCTCTGGGAGTGGAGTGACTCCTGAAGGAGCTGGAGAGAAGGAACCCCAAGCAGGTGGGAGCTGAGACACATGCTCCCCTCTGCTCTTCCCACGAACCCTGCTTATGTTTAGCTAACATTTGATTTTTCCTTGTTTATGTCACATTTCCTCAACTACAATGTAAATTCCATGATGAAAAGGACTTTTCTGCATTGTTCCCCATCTAATGACCAACACTCAGGAAAATGCCTAGGACATAAGTGCTCAACTGTGTTGGATAAATGATAAAAAGAAACAATGGATGCAGATACAGATGTAGATTTGATTTGATGGTGAGAAGATTAGGGAATTCCCTCATAGTTTTCTTTTATTTTCTCAGAGTGTGGTCCTAGGGCATGAACTGTAAGGGGGCATTTGTCAGGAAGAGGGGGACAGTGCTGAGACCAGTCTCCTCTCCATTAGAAGGAAGGCAACACTACTGGAGGGACAGGGAGTTGGCAGCAGTGCTGAGCACCCATCTGAGGTGTGTGGTTGAGTGTTTTCAAGTCAGCTCTGTTGGGCTCTGACTCCTGGGTTTCTGGCATTTGGTGGAGCCGTTTGTTGAAAAACCACATGAAGGTCTTTCAGAGAAGATGATGAATCAAATTTTGAGCATGCTGAGTTGGGGGTGCTGGTGGGGGCAGCAGGTCATTTCTTCCCTGGCAGCGAACATGGCAGCCAGTGGTGGAGATGCAGTGAGAGAGGTGTGAGCCCGAGGATGAGCTTCAGTGAGGCCATGATGGGGCAGTGGCACAGAGAGGAGAGGTTAACCAAAGCCTGAGGAACACTGATGGGAAAGAGTCATAGAAACTGTTGTGGGAAACAATGTCTCAGCAGATTATGGCTCCCGGGCCAGATGCCAGGTCCTAGCTTCATTCATTCATTCTCAGCCTCTGGCCTAGTACTGGCCATGCAGAAGGTAATTCTACAATTCACTCTGACTTGATTTCTCTGCATTTTCACTTACTAGAATCCTATCATAGTTTATGATTTTAAATGATAATTTTAATTAAATATAATTTTTAATATAAAATATTTATAGGGGGTAATTTTTTAAAATATAAAATTGTGACTTCATACAAATAATAAAATATCTATTTAATTCATAAATTACAAGGGAACCAGGAAGATATCACCACCACTTCAAGGAAGAATCCAAAGAGCAGACACATAGATGATCAGCAATGGTGAAATGAATTTTCTTGGATAAAAGCAAATAGATATGCAAATAGATGGAAAACTAGCTCCTTCCAAAGGAAAGAAAGGTACAATTTTTCTTCCAATGGACAAAATTCATTTGTATGTCTATCACAATAATCATTTGCATTGATATCAATTATCTACCATTTATAGAATTGTAATATAGCTCAAAGACAAGAAATGCACATAATACACCATAGGATCAGCCCAGAAATATGCACTAGATAATGCCTATTTGTCCCTTTAAGACTTTTTAAACTTTTAGGTTCATGTCAACATATTTGACAATTTTACCTGTAATGCTGACAAAAAAGAATTATCCCTGTCATTTCTATTATTTGGGATGTGAGAAAATAAACAAGGAAGTATATTCTTGTGTTACCATACCTGAATTCAAGAACTAATTGATTGCTGAGATGAGGCAGAAATTTGGGACCCTTGAGGGTTAATCTGTCTTCTACCTGAAAGGGGAAATATTTAAGGATAAAACCAAACCACTTCAAATCCACTCTGGATTGAAGAGGGAATAAATAAAATACAGAAGTTGTCACAATGTCCCCGCTGGTTCCTTGTGAATTGGGATGGAGGCCTTGACGATGATGCATGTCCTCTGTGCACCTCCCCACACCCAGGGCTGCCTTACTCTAGGAACCAAGCACTGTCAGACCACATACACAGCCCCCAGTGTGAGCATGTGATGGGTTGAAAACTAGAAGTCCACTTCCCCTGCAGCAGTGAACAAGGTGACTCTAGTTGCTGTTGGCAGGTTCGGCTGCTTTAGTCCAATAGCTCAGGACAGGATAAGGAGGAGGACATATTGACGATGACTGGACAAAGTGCTTGTGCAAATTCCCTCCCTGAGCACAAGATTTCTCTTTGCAGTTTTTGAGTGTTCTGTAGGAAACATGGCAAAAATTGGGAAAACTATAAATAAACAAGTGTGGGAAGGAAAAGTGTGGACTTGTCACAATGCCAGGGAAAAGGGGTAACTGAGAATTTTCCAGAGATTCAAAGTTAAAGGGGACAGTTAATGTTTACTTAGAAATGAAGTAGCAGGCACATGCTTTAGAATGAAATAAAGGCAAGAAAGAGTGAAATTAGGGAATATAAGAGAGACTTAAGGTAGAAAAATGTTTCAACTTAAAGTCTCATTGTTAACGAACTTACAGATCAGAGAATAGGGAGAGAAAATTCGGATATAGTGACCACTTATTGTGTCTTGCACTGATTGAGAACTTTATAATTTACTCTCTAATTTAGGATTCCAGCTCCTGTTTCCTGGATTCCACTCCTATTTCTTGTGAAATAGGCTTTATTACCAATGATGATATTCAAATATTTAGCAGTAGACAAATATTTAAAAGCACGGAAAATGAACCAACCAGGAGCTGGCCAGAGGACCCCTGCTCAGCGGGGCACTGGCAGGGATCTGGGAAGGGTCAGGGCAGTAGAGGGACACACAGCAGGCTCTGAACAGAGGCTGTTCACCAGCCTTCACGGGGCGGACATGGTGCGGAACCACTGAAGAGCAGCTCTGAGGGGAAACCCGGGGCCCTGGCCTCTGGGCAGGTGCAGGCTTTCTCTCCCTCTTGCTTCCCTCCTCCCCAGTGTGCTTCACTAGCCTCTGGATCTTTCTGCTGCTCCTGGTGTGGTGGACGGCACCACTGCTACAACCTAGAGCTCCAAATGGCAGCCTGCTCCATGGGATCTTCGCTGCCCCCTGCTGGTGCTTGGGTGAAGAGCAGGCAGCAGTGACCATTCTCTTTAGCCACCTACTCCCTTCAGCATCCCCAAGATTCGCACACCAGGCTGTACAAATTTAAGTTTTTCTTTACTGAAGGCCTGGACAGAATTTGAGAAAAGATTACAATGAAGAAAAATGCAAGTTCAAACATATCTAGACTTCTAAAGAAGGCACACCCATTTGCTTGGCCTGTCCAGCATCCTCACACCCACCCTCGGGGCCTTGGTTAAGAGCACAAGCAAGTTTTGTATTGTTAAGCGCTGCTCACAAAACTCTTTCTGACCCAGTCACTTTCACTGTGCTGTCATGTAGACATCCACAGGAGTCCCCCACACATGTCCTAGACTGAGCTGCTGAGTCCTGGAGGAAAAGGGGAGTACGATCCATGGGAAGAAAAAGCAGTCACAAAGAGTGATGATGTGATTCTGAGACTGGCGGGCTAAGGAAATGGGATCCCAGAAGGTTGGGTTGATAGAAGCCTGCACTTGGTACCCAGAATCTGGCTCTGAGCCTCCTGGTCACTCTGCCTCCACATTTGGCCTTTTTCTGACCTAGAGCAAAGTAGCAGGAGACTATCAGTGTGGTGGAAATAAAGCAGTATAAATTGGGCTGAAGAGGAGCTGCCAAGGTGGAAGGGGTTCTGAAGTTAATTTATCATGAATTATTTTTTCCCCAAAACTTGAAAGACATTTTCTTACAGTATCGGAACTGATGGACTGCAAGCAATCTCTTCACTGTGCCAGGAGAGATGGAGGGGATTCTGGTTGCAATTATTGTTAGATTGTGTCTTCTCTGGGAATGGGGAAAATCTGGTCTCCTGCTGCTGCCCAAGGGCCCCACAGAATTACTTTTTAAGCCAACACCCCCTCTCTGGGTAACTCACAGAAGTGATGGATAAAGGCTATGTTTTGGATGCCACACAGATTAGAAGGCTTCAGCAAGGACATGGGAGAGACAGGAGAGAGGAAACATCCTGGCAAGACAACATATAGCACAAGTGACTGATCAGTTCTTATTTTCTTTCTAGCAACTGTGGCTCCCACTTTTCCTTCTATACCTGGTCACTAACATGCCCCCTACTGAGGGGGTGGAAACCCCCAGTTGGGCCAGTATGGGGAGACATACTGCCTGGTCGGTGGCTACTGGTCCTACAGGGATGCTCTTTTGGCCACCCCAGTGAAGGTGGAAGGAGAGAAGCCAGTCCCCAGATGAGTATTCAACAGACCTCATCTGAGAAAAGAGTTGAATGAAGACCTCAGTTGATCCAGGCCCCAAATTTGGTGATTTGAGCATGATGGCAAGAGGCTACCGCACAGAAGCTTACCTTAGCCAAGACGGGAGCAAGAAAGCTAGTCCCCAGATGAGAACTCAAGGTACTTCATCCGAGGGATAAATTAGATGGAGATGTCCGCAGCTTTGGCTCCAAAACTCGGTGCTTGGAGCATGGTGGCAAGAGGCTAAGCCCACAGCAACTTGCTGGCTGAGACACTGCAGAAAAGACAAATGTTTGCCAACCTAAGTCACCCAATGCCTCTTCCTTCAGTGGCCCCTACTGCCCACCATTAGTGATTACAACCTGAGCCATTCTGTCAGAGCCTACCTCAGCCAGGAGCCTCCTTCTATCCTAAACATCCAGAGGAAAGGAGCCGCAGACACTGGGAATTCCAATGGGGGTATGCTGTGAAAACCAGGGGGGGAGCTGGCAGAGCAGAAAAAGTGCTGCTCCTCCACTCAATGCTCCAGAGCCCTTTGTTGGGCAGAAGAGAGAGGAGTCTGCACTCTGTGAGCCAGATACCTTCCAGGAGCAAAGAGAAAATGCTGAGTGGTCTTAGCTTGGGCCCAGCCAGTCTACCAGATGGGCTCCTTCCCTGAGTCATTGCCAGCAGCCACCAACAAGAACTGGGAGGCTTCTTGAAACTGAAAGAAGCAGTCTGCAGTGGCCCCAGTCTGGGTCTAAAGGGAAAATAAGGAGACTTAGAAAATCCTGACCCCGGGAAAGAGTTGAGCAGCAACCCCTCTTCCAAGGGCTCAGCTGCTTCTTTAATACCAGCCTGTCTGTCCTCAGCAAGGTGAGTCCCTTACTGATCAACACAATAATGTTCTGTGAGAGCCAGTGTTTACCTTGAAATCCAGTTGTCCAATGTGACTCCCCAAACTGCAAAGTACATTCCCATGTGGTGTACCTGGTCCTATAAGACCTGCCACCTCTAAAAGGAAGCCTTGGGTGTAGCTTCTATGTGGCCCCGCAAAGACACCTGTGCAACTTGGGGTGCAATTTGGGCTGAACCAACAAGTACTTTCCCATGGGGCAAGTGTGTATGTGTGGGGGGGTGTATATGGAGGCAGAACTGAGAAAATGCTGTTCTTATTGATGCCTCCATCCCCCATCTATCAATTTACTCAACAAACGTTTACTGAGCCACTTGTTACTTGTTGCTTGAAACATTTTGGTGACTGAGGTGATTGAAGTCCATCCCCTCAATGCATCTACCTGTGAAAGGTAGAGACAAGTCAGCAATACTAGTTCACATCATGCCAATTGCTCTAAAGAAAAGTAGAGTGGGATGAGGGGATGGAGGGACAGGGAACTAGGTGACACAAAGTGGTCATGGAAGGATTCTCTGAGGAGGTGCATTTTTTGTGAAGAGGTGAATGATGGGTCATGTGTGGAGCTGGAGGAAGAGCATCCATGGAGGATAACGTGGCAAATGTAAAAATTCTGAGGTAGGAATGAGGCCAGCGTGTTTGGGTCCAGCAGAAAGGCCAGGGTGCAGGATAGAAGAAGAGAATGAATACATGATGGGAGAAGTAGGTATGTCCAGACTGTAGTGGCCCTGTCACCCATGTTGAGGAGTATGGATCTTTCCTAAAGTGGGATGGGAGTCCTGGGTAGGCTTAGAACAGAGTAGTGATGTGATGTGATGGAAACAACAGATCACTCTGACTGTTATGAGTCATGGCAATGAGGTGCTGGCTGCTACTAGTGGATGTCTCAGCAATTAGGGGACAGTTGGTCCTGGGGAGTGAGGGGCAATAGCAGCAGACAAGAATGAGCACAGACTTTGGGCCTGTGTGCCAGGTCCAAGTGCCTCAGCAGCCCAGAACAGGAGTTGGCACTGTCAGTAGCTTGTGGGCCTTGGGTGGGCTGAAATCACCCACCCTGTGGAGAGCACACTTATCCTCAGAGGTCAGAACAGCAAGACCTTTGCTCCTCCCCCGACACATACCCTCAAGGCTAGGGAAGATCCTGATCACAAAAGAAGTTTCCCTAAACTGGGTTAGAGGAGGGAAGCGCATGCACTGGAGCACCCAGAAAGTTCCCACTGTGAATCTCAGTTAATCCACACAAAAAAATGCTAATGCCTCTTCCTGCAGTGACCACCCTCCACTGCCCACACAGGAGACCAGAATCTTTGAGTCTGTCTCTGACACTTGCTGCGAGTGAGGACTTGTGGTCACTGGCAGAGTCATATGGGTTGGCAATTCCCAAACATGAGGCAAACAGACTCAGATTTACCCAGGGATCTTAGGAAAATAGAGATTCCCAGCACTCACACCAGTCTTATTGAATACATTTTTAGGATGGGTTCTGGACATGTGCAATTTTAAAAGCTTCCCATATCTACCAGTTTATAGGAAATATGAGGGACAGAGGGCCATGTGAAATTGTGACCAAACAAGTAGTGAGGTCCCACCACCTGCTGCCCAGAAGTGATAACTCTAGAAACGGAGTCTGGTGGAAAGGCAAATGGAATTTTAATTTATCTACCTACCACAGATTTCTTGATGCCTACCCCACCCCTGAAGGGACTGGAGGAGCAAGCAGGCTACTGGCTGATGGCCATGGCAATTTCCCACAGCTTCACATGCAGGGGATGAGTTCAGGGCTTGTCTACTAACCATCTCCTGGGACTTGTCCACCCTGTCTCCCCACCCTGTTGTCTCCTTCTTACCAGCCTTGCTCCCAGCACCAACATTGCTCTTGGTGAGGCCTAAAGAGGTCAGGAAGGGGCACGAGGCCTGACCTTCCCCTGCTACACTGGGGCAGGAGCTGACCGGCAGACACAGGCATGGGCCACATGCACAAAACAGTTAGCATGGCTTCCGGCTGAGAAGGGACACAGGCTTGCTGGGCCCACACTGAAGGTGTGGCCCATGGACAGGGAGCCCCTGCTTCCCACCTGGGGAGTGGGCACAGGGCTTATTTGGCCCATGCTGGAGGTCAGGGCTGCAAGCAGGCAACCACTGCAGTTTCCCACCTGGGCAAGTGTCCCAGGCTTATCAGCCACAGCCTGAGGCCTGGGCCAGAGCCTCCCCAAGCCCACCACTGTAGGCTCCCCCCTGCCTTTTTCCCCTAGTCCCAAGCCTCCTCCCCACTCTCCTATCCAAGCTCCTGCTCTAGGCCTGCCCTGGAGCTCTCAGGGAGGGCCTCAGGGAACATTCCTGGGCCACCCAGAACCTAAGGTCTAGGGCCCAGGAACTTCAGCTTGCATCAGTCTGGATGCAGGGAGAATCCCAGTGACAGGTCACAGCATTCCCTCATGCTTTTATTTTAAAGGCTCTCCCTGGAATCCTCTGAGCAGCAGAAGTGGATGGGAAGGTATGTTCCTCCCATCCCATCACTTGCCTGGTTTTTAGTGCAGCGTTGTATGCCCTTTTTGTGTGTTATGTGCTCATTGTTTCAGTTGCTGAGGTGACATACACATGAGCCATGTTTGGCACATCTCCACCCCTCCCCAATTCTGGGGAAAGTTCCCCCCTGTTACAACCCCTGCCTTTAACACTCTGGACACTTGTAATCTCACAAGGGAAGATGGATGAAGGTCTTGTTCTTCTGTAACTATTTCCTGCTGACCAAATGGCACAGTCCTACCAATCCCCTGGTCCAGAGGTCCCTAATAAAGGGGATCTGGGGTGGAAGGGAACCTTCATGCAAGGGAGAAGGCTCTTGCAAAGTCCAAATTAGTTGGTTGTCCCTGGAAAGCATTGTGTGTTATGTCCAAAAGATGGCATTACTGGACGAGTTGTTATCCTTGTTGTATTCTGGAGATGACAAATTTGGCAAGAGGGTTAGAAGGCACAATCAACTAAATAACAAAAGGTAGGGACAAATCATGCAGTGTCCCTGATTAAGGGGAAAAAAGTGGCTTCCTTGGAGGAAAGTATGCAAGGCGTGTCACACTTGTCTGAAGGTTTACTGCCTACTCTACTCAAATTAGGCTTAAGCTCATATCCTGAGATTCCCCCATTTAACACTTCTGGACCCTTTCTGTTCAAACTTTTAAGGCGGAAAAGAAAGCAGTTTTAAAGCAATGCCAGTAGGCCACCCCATACTTCGCTAACTCAGCCATTTAGTCTAGCCAAACTGTTGAGTCCCAGGAAGAGGCAATGCAGGTGGGCTTCTCGAGTGGGGCCTTCACCTTTTCTGAGTCCAAAAGACTGCCTTTTGAGAAGATGTTCAATTGCAAGGCCTTTGTTGAAATGATACGAAGCAATGAAAATTTAATATCACCTGGTTAAACCAGTTCAACTCTCAAGTGAAATAAAATTTTGAAGATAGCTGCACTATGTCCAATGATCATGACTTGAGTATTGTGATTTTCCTTAAAGCCTGATTTTCTTCCCTAAGATTGCCCTCATTGGCCTCAAAAAGACTCTAGTTTTCAATTTTTCCTCATTGTTTCCATAAAAGCAATAAAAGAAGCACTGAACACAGGCTTTTTAAAACTGCTTTGCTGGAACTTCCACAAGGAACGTTCAAATTTACCCCTAGAGAGCCCTTCAGGGAATAGAAACCAAGTCCAACAACTGCCATCTAGCCTTCCTGCAGTTCCTCTATTCCTTAAGTCCTTGAGGTTTCCATTGTGTCTTAAGGTTCCTCCTTGCTGTCTCTCAGGAAAGCAATCTTCATTCTTTCCTGGAAAGACTGCCATGAACCACAAAACCAAACAAGGTAACAGGCCACTCCTCAAGTGGGCTTTTCTTAGCTTCCAAAGTCAATCTTAGTTTCTCAAGGCTTTCTTGTAACAACCAGAGCCCAGGTATGCCTCCTTCAGGCATGACATCCCAAAGTATTTTTTTCTTTTTCTTTTATTTTATTGTTGTTCAAGTATAGTTGTCTGCCTTTTCCCCCCTCTACTCACTCTCAATTCAGTCATCCTCACCTCCCTCCCTTGATTTCATCCCCCCTTGGTTTTGTCCATGTGTCCTTTACAGTTATTCCTCAAAACCCTTCACACTTTTCTCCTCATTATCCCCTCCTACCCCACCTCTGGTTACTGTCAAATTGTTCTTAATTTCAATGTCTCTGATTATATTTTGTCTGCTTGTTTGTTTTGTTGATTAGGTTCCACTTAGAGGTGAGATCATATGGTATTTGTATTTCACTGCCTGGCTTATTTCACTCAGCATAATTCTCTATAGTTCCATCTATGCTGTCCCAAAAGGTAGGAGCTCCTTTCTTTCTGCTGCATAGTATTCCATCATGTAAATTTGCCATAGTCTTTTGATCCATTCATTTACTGATGGGCACTTAGGTTGTTTCCAGCACTTGGCTATTGTAAATTGTGCTGCTATGAACATTGGGGTGCACAGGTTCTTATGGCTTGGTGGTTCAGTGTTCTTAGGATATAATACATTTTTTTGTTTTCTGAGGAAATTCTATACTGTTTTCCACAGTAGCTGCACCAGTCCACATTCCCACCAACAGTGCACTAGGGTTCCCTTTTCTCCCTCATCAAGCTCTCCAACACTTGATGTTTGTTCTTTTGTTTATGATGGCCATTCTCACCAGTGTGAAGTGGTATCTCATTGTGGTTTTAACTTGCATCTCTCTGATGGCTAGAGATGCTGAGCATCTTTTCACATGTCTCTCGGCCCTTTGTATGTCCTCCTTGAAGAAGTGTTTGTTGAGGCCTTTTGCCCATTTTTTAATTGTTTTTTTTTCTTCCTAGAGTGGAGTTGTGTGAGTTCATTATATATTTTGGAGACCAAACCTTTGTCTGAGGTATCATTGGCAAATATGATTTTCCATAAAATTGGTTCTCTTTTCATTTTTAATGCTGTTTTCTTTAGTTGTGCAGAAGCTTTTTATTTTTATGACATCCCGTTTGTTTATTCTTTCCTTTATGTTCCTTGCTCTAGGGGACATATCAGTGAAAATATTGCTGCATGGAATATCAGAGATTCCCTGCCTCTGTTCTCTTGTAGTACTTTTATGGTATCACAATTTATATTTAAGTCTTTTATCCACCTTGAATTTATTTTTGTGTATGGTGTAAGTTGGTGATCGAGTTTCATTTTTTTTTTTTTTGCATGTAGCTGTCCAGCTCTCCCAACACCATTTGTTGAAGAGACTATTTTTACTCCATTTTATGCTTCTACCCCCTTTGTCAAAAATTAATTGACCATTGAGACTTAGGTTTATTTCTGGGCTCTCTATTCTGTTCCATTGGTCTATGTGGCTGTTCTTATGCCAGTACCAGCTGCTTTGATTAGAGTGGCCTTGTAATACAGTTTGATATCAGGTATTGTGATCCTTCCTACTTCTTTCTTCTTTCTCAAAATTGCTGCAGCTGTTCAGGGTTGTTTATAGTTGCACATAAATTCTTGAAGTGTTTATTCTTTATCTGTGAAATATGACATTGGTACTTTAATAGGTATTGCATTGAATCTATAAATTGCTTTGGGTAGTATGGACATTTTGATGCTGTTAATTCTTCCAATCCTTGAACATGGTACTTGTTTCCATTTGTTTGTGTCTTTCTTAATTTCTTCTTCAGTGTTGTATAGTTTTCTGAGTACAGGTCTTTTACCTCCTTGGTTAGGCTTATTCCTAGGTATTTTATTTTTCTTGTTACTATATCAAATGGGACTTTTTTTCCTGATTTCTGTTCCTGATATTTCATTGTTGGTACAAAAATGCCTTCAGTTTCTCTGTATCGACTTTTTATCCCACTGTTTTGACAAATTCCTTTATTAAGTTGAGCAGTTTTTTGGTGGAGTCTATAGGATTTTCTATGTACATTTTCATGTCATCTGCAAACAATGCAGGTTTGCTTTCTCCTATCCCATTTGGATGCCTTTTATTTCATTTTCTTGTCTGATTACTGTGGCTAGGACTTCCAATACTATGTTGAACAGAAGCGGTGAAAGTGGATGACCTTGTTTTGTTCCTGGTCTTAATGGGAAAGCTTTTAGTTTTTGCCTATTGAGTATGATGTTGGCTGTAGGTCTTTTGTATATGGCCTTTATTAGTTTGAGGAATGTTCCCTCTATTCCCACTTTGCTGAGTTTTTTAATCTTAAATGTGTGCTGTACCTTATCAAATGAGTTTTCAGCATCTATTGATATGATCATGTGATTTTTGTCTTTCCTTTTGTTTATGTGATGTATTATGTTTATTGATTTGCAAATATTGTACCATCCTTGCATCCCTGAGATGAATCCCACTTGATCATGGCATCTGATCTTTTTAATGTATTGATGGATGTGGTTTGCCAATATTTTGTTGAGAATTTTAGCATCTATGTTCATCAGCAATATTGGCCTGTAATTTTCTTTCTTTGTTGTGTTTTTATGTGGTTTGGGGATTAGGATGATGCTGGCTTCATAAAAAGAGTTTGGGAGTCTTTGTCTTCTTGGATTTTTTGGAATAGTCTGTGAAGAACAGGGAATAGATCTTCCTTAAATATTTTGTATAATTCTCCTGTGAAACCATCCAGTCCAGGGCTTTTGTGTGTCAAGAGTTTTTTTATTGCTGCTCCAATATTGTCAGCTCTTATTGATCTGTTCAGGCTTTCTGCTTTTTCTTCATTGAGTTTTGGAGGATTGTATTTTTCTAGAAATTTGTCCATTTCACCTAGGTTTTCAATTTCTTGGCATATAGTAATATGCATATAGTAATCTTGGCATATTTCTTCATGGTAATTTCTTACAATCCTCTGTATTTCTGTAGTTTCAATTGTAATCTCTCCTCTTTCATTTCTGATTGTGCTTATTTGGATCCTCTCTCCTTTTTTCTTGATGAGTCTGCTTACAGGCTTGTCAATTTTGTTTATCTTTTAAAAGAATCAGCTCCTGGGTTTATTTGATTCTTACAATCATTCTTTTAGTCTCTATGTCATCTAATTCTGCTCTGATGTTGGTTATTTCCTTCCTTTTCCTTCCCTTCACTTGTTGGGCTGTCTTTGTTGTTTTTCCTCCAGTTCTTGTAGAGGTAGGGTTAGGTTGTTTAAATGAAATGTTTCTATCTTTTTAAGGTAGGCCTATATCGCTATGAACTTCCATCTCAAGACTGGCTTCGCTGTGTCCCATAAGTTTTGGACTGTCATGAGCTCATTTTTATTTGTTTCCAGAAACTTTTTGATTTCTTCCTTGACCCCATTCTTAACCTATTCATTGTTTAATAGCATGCTGTTCAGTCTCTGTGAATTTGAATGTTTTTGAGTTTTTTCCTTGAGGTTGGTTTTTAGTTCAGTGCCTTGTGGTCAGAGAAAATGCTTGATATGATTTCAATTTTCTTGAATTTGTTGAGACTTGTTTTGTATCCTATCATGTGGTCTATCTTTGAAAATGTTCCATGTGCTTTGGAAAAGAATGTGTAATTTGCTTCTTTGGGGTAAAATATATATATATATATATATATATAAAATCAGTTAAGTCCATTTTATCTAGGACATTGTTCATGCTGCAGTACCTTTGTTGATATTTTGTTTGGAAGACCTATCCATTTTTGCAAGAGTTCCTTAAAAAGTGGCTGAGAGCCTTTCTTTCTTTTTTTTTTCTTTTCTTTTCTTTTTTTTTTTTTTTTAGTAAAAGCCTCTTGTTTAAGCCCACCATTCTTAACAAGCATCCAGCTTTTCACACAGTCCAACTTTCTAACCAGACCAGACACTATCCAGGTCAGGGTCCAACATAGCCCAACTCTTCTTCCTTCTCCAGCTATCACCTGGCTCCCCAGTTTCTCTAGTAATGACCTAGCCAGCTTCCACAGAAGGGAGGTGTATACCACCTCTGTGTGTCTCCCACTTCTTTATTCCCCACAGCAACATCAGGCATCCAGGTCCTTCCTGGTACAGGGCTACCCTCCTTGTTTTGGTAGGGGACGGAGCTGGTGATCTAACTCTCCAAGTATCCTGAGGCAGGTGCTTTGGTCCCTGCGCAGATCCTAGGGACCTCAGCATCCCAACACAATCTCTTTACTGTGTGTTTTTCAATGTCCTGTACAATTTTTGGCCTCCAAATTTCATATAAACTAGGATTGCCTTGGCTGTTCACTCTGTTCCTCAGAAGCTTGGCCAGGTGTTCCAGCCGGGCCCAGGGAGAACTGGAGTCTGCTCCCACCTACCTCACTGCCATCTTCCCCAGTCTGTCTTAGTTATTAAAACCATAATTGGAAACTGGTCTTATTGATTTTATGCAAAATACATTTTATATCCTTACTCATTAAGAATGCCAAATTCTAGAGGGCTCAGGTAGAGAGAAAAAATACAAAGCAAAAAGGAAAATCCTTGTCCTTCCAATATCCACCAAAATTGTATTTCCATGCCTTAAATTTTTCATTACTTTATGACTAATGTCAATTTCTTTTAAAAACAGAAACAAAATAATATCCAAAGCAAAAAACAGAATTCCAAAAATAAAAGATAAAAAAATAAGAGGGGACAAAAACTAGCCTTAGAATCTTGTCTCCCACCAACCTGTCCCACTAACTGATCACAGAGATGATCTTTCTCAGGTCCCAAATAGCACGAAGCCCCAATGGCATAGACATTCTCCCACCTCAGCTGGCTCTAACTGGCACCAGATAACCTTTCCTAGGTCTCAGATGGCATGAAGTCCCAAATGGCAGAGATACAGGATTCCCAGTGTAAACAAAAAGTTAAGGTCCCCAAGACCCCAAATGATAAGAAGGTGAGAAACAAAACAAAACCTAAAGCAAAGAATAACTCAACCCAATCACTGAGGTTTCTTTCCTTTCAAAAAAAAAAAAATTCCACCCCCTTCTGCGGGCTCTACAACCTTCATAGACCTTCTTATCCACCTGGGGATAATCATAACTCACTTTCTTTTTTTAAAATGGACTTTTCTTTTTTGTCTTTTATTTTTTATTTTTAATCATTTTTATTGATTACTGTAATACAACTGTCCTGATTTTTCCCCTTTGCCCCCCTCTGCCTAGCACCCCCTACTCCCTCAATCCCCCCACCATTGTTCATGTCCATGGGTCATTCCACATAAATTCTTTGGCTACTCCATTTCCTATGCTGTACTTTATATCCCCATGACTATTCTGTAACTACCTATTTGTACTTCTTAATCCCCTCACCCCTTCAACCATCCTCTCCCTCTCCACTCCCATCTGGCAACCTTCTGGTAACTAACTTCTTTTCTCTTGCTGATTTCAAGAGTCTCTCTTCATCTTTACCCTTTGGCACTATAATTATAATGTGTCTTGGAATGGGCCTCTTTGCATCCATTGTAATTGGAACTCTGTGCTTCCTGGACTTATATGTCTATTTCTTTCACCAAATTAGGGAAGTTTTCTTTCTCTATTTTTTTCAGATAAATTTCCAATTTCTTGCTCTTTCTCTTCTCCTTCAGGCACCCCTATGGGGCAAATGTTGGACCCCTTGAAGCTGTCCTAGAGGCTGTTTATGCTACCATCATTTTTGTTACTCTTTTTTCTTCTTATTGTTCTGTGTGGTTGTTTTTTGCTTTCTTATGTTCTAAATCATTGATTTGATTCTTGGCTTCATCCATATTGTTGTTTCCCTGTAAATTGTTCTTTATTTTTTTAAGTATTTTTACTGATGCTCTTACAGTTTTCCCAATTTTTGCCCTTTATCCCCCTCCACCCTGTCCCCCCAACCCTCCAGCATTCCCCTCCCCCCTTAGTTCATGCCCGTGGGTTGTACACATAAGTTCTTTGAGTCCTCTGTTTCCTATACCATTTCTCTCTCTTCCCATCTATTTTATACCTACTAATTATGCTTTTTCTTCCCTGTACCTTTTCCCCACTGAACTCCCTCTGTGTGATGTCCATTTCTCTGATTCTGTTCCTGTTCTGGTTGTTCACTTAGTTTTTGTTTTCATTGTTTTTTCTTTTCTTTTAGGTTCATTTGTTGATAGTTGTGAGTTTATTGTCATTTTATTGTTCATATATTTTATCTTCTTTTTCTTAGATAAGTCCCTTTAACATTTCATATAATAAGGGCTTGGTGATGATGGACTCCTTTAACTTGACCTTATCTGGGAAGCACTTTTTCTGCCCTTCCATTCTAAATGAAAGCTTTGCTGGATAGAGTAATCTTGGATGTAGTTCCTTGCCTTTCATGACTTCAAATACTTCTTTCCAGCCCCTTCTTGCCTGTAAGGTTTCTTTTGAAAAATCAGCATATAATCTTGGGGAACTCCTTTGTAAGTAACTGTCTCCTTGCTGCTTTTAGGATTTTTCTCTTTGTCTTTAATTTTGGGTAACTTGATGGTAATGTGCCTTGGTGTGTTCCTCCTTGGGTCCAACTTCTTTGGGACTCTCTGAGCTTCCTGGACTTCCTGGAAGTCTATTTCCTTCACCAGATTGGGGAAGATTTTCTTCATTATTTGTTCAAATAAGTTTTCAATTTCTTGCTGCTGTTCTTCTCCTTCTGGCACCTCTATAACTTGGATATTGGTATGTTTCAGGGTGTCCCAGAGAATCCTCAGCCTCTCCTCATTTTTTTGGATTCTTGTTTCTTCATTCTGATCCAGTTGAATGTTTATTTCTTCCTTTTGTTCCAAATCATTGATTTGAGTCCTGGTTTCCTTCCTGTCATTGTTGATTCCCTGAATATTTTGCTTTATTTCATTCTGGGTATCTTTCATTGGTTCTTGCATTTTTTGATCAAGCTCAGTCAGTTCTGTGAGCATTTTGATTACCAGGGCTTTAAATTCTCCATCAGATAGGTTGGCAATCTCCTCATCGCTTAGTTCTCTTTCTGAGTTTTTGCTGTGTTCTTTCATTTGAGCCATATTTCTTTGTCTTGGTGCAGCTGATAGGTTTTAAGGGGTGGGGCCTTAGGTATTCACCCAGGTAGGGCAACCCTCTTTGCTGCACTGCCTGTGTGGGAGGGGCCAAAGAAGGAAAAATGCAGCTTGCCTGCTTGTTTCTAGTGCACTTTCCAACAGACTCTCCTGTCATACAAGAAGTATCTCTCACCACGGCAACCCCAGCCTTAGCCCACAGTCAGCTCTGAGTCTCAGTTTTCCCCTTAAGTCAGTCCCTCGCACGCAGCTTTGCCAAGCTCCACAGTCAGCTCTGCCCCTGATCCGCCTCCCTCCCACACCCGTTTTTCTGAGTCAGTCCACGAGGTCCACCTTACTGGTCTGGTTGTTCTGGTTGATTTTTTCCTTAATTCTTTGGTTGTCAGAGTTCCATGAAGTTTGATTTTCTGGCAATTTTGGTTGTTTATTGATTTTAGATTGGTTATTATCCTCCTTTTGGTTGTATGAGGAAGCAAAGAGTTTCTACCTATGCCTCCATCTTGGCCAGAACTCAAATCTGTTCTTTATTTCAATTAGTATATCCTTTGTTTCTGACATGGTCTTTTTTATGCTGCTGAGGTCCTCACTAAGTTCCTTAAGTGTTCTTATAACCAGTGTTTTGAACTGTGCATCTGATAAATTGCTTTTCTCCATTTCATTTAGTTCTTTTTCTGGAGTTTTGATCTGTTCCTTCATTTGGGCCATGTTTCTTTGTCTCCTCATTTTGGCAGCCTGTCTGTGTTTGTTTCTATGTATTAGAGCTGCTTTGACTCCCTGTCTTGGTAGTGTGGCTTAATGTAGTAGGTGTTCTGCAGGGTTCCAGAGCACAGCTTCCCCTATGAACCAATCTGGGTACTCAAGGTGCACCCTTTGTGTTGGCTGAGTACACCCTCCTCTTGTATTTGAGCCTTGGTTGCTGTTGGCAGATCAATGGAAGGGATTTACCCAGGCCAGTCAGCTGCAAGGACTGGCTGTGACCACTGACCACCAACCTCCATCCACCCTCTATGGAGGATCAGCTGTGTAGGGGCAGGGTGGTGGTGCTCTGATGTGGTCTGTAGCTGTCCACTGGGTACACTGGACCTTGGGTTTCCCAGGTGGTGCATGCCAAGGTCAGCCCCCACCTGTATTTTGCCCAAGGCACCCTGCCTGAGCTGTAAAGCAATCTGAGATGGCTGCTACTTGTGCTGAGCTTGGAGATTCCCAGGTGAAGCCAAGCTGTGACACTAACCTGGCTGCTGCTAGGGCTCACTAAAGTCAGCTGTTGTTTGTTTGATAGGATTTAGGAGCCAAGATCAGCCATTCTTTTGGAAAAGCAGCTTGGGTGGGCTGGTAAATTGGGTGAGGTAGAGCTTCTGTGGATTTCCAATGTAGGACACACAGTGTTAGTCAGGTTGATGGAGTCTCAGATATGGCACCAGCCTACTGGCTCTGTGGGGAAGGGGAGGGCTCAGCAAAGGGACAATGGCCTCTGCTGGCCCCAATGCCAGACACTTCAGTCTCTTCCCTGGTGCTGGGGTTCAGACGGAGCAAGCCTTAGTGTGGGTTCCCCAAGAAGAACTGCTTAAGGCTTCAGCAGCTTTCTCCACCGACTCAATCCACACTGGTTTTCACAGCTTGTGGTGACTTATCTTCCTGGCACTGGAATCCTGGGCTGGGGATCCTGGTGTGGTTCTTGGACTCTTCACTCCCTAGATATCCCTCCTGAATTTTTGTCCATGTGGGTGGGGGGCCAACCCATTCCATGTCCACACCCCTCCTACCAGTCTGGAGGGATGTGGTTTCTTCAATTCTGTAGTTGTCAGACTTCCATTAACTTGATTTCTGACATTCCTGAGTGATGGTTTTAGCTGTAATTTTGATGTTGTGTGAAGAAGTGAGCCATGTCTGTCTATGTTGCCATCTTGACCAGAGCCACAACAATTTTTCAAAACTCACTTTCAATCCTTGTCCTTTTTAATGATGAAACAGACCACACTCAAACCTAGTATTTGGCAGCTATATGTCCCTAAATCTACAAATACATTAATAACAGAAAGGAACATTTTTCACTCTGCATTTGGGCCTGCTCCTTTCTTCCAAAATAGAAATTTCATATCTCCTTCTAGTACAGATCCAGCTTTCCTTTTCAGCATCAACTACAGCAGCAGGGTTCAAATTCTCCTCAGGAGGTACCCATTTTATTTGTGTGTGGTGGGCCCGAGGCTTAGTTCCCATGAGCTTCAGAGAAGAAAATGTTGTCAGTAGGACATAATAGGGGCCAGTCCATTGCTCGGCTAACTGCCGTGCAGGTCCTTGAGTCTTCCAACTCTTTGGTAAGACTCAGTCCCCCAGTTGGAATGGGTGTAAGGACTCATCAGATGGTAGGTGGACCTGCAATGAGCAAACTTGTGCAAAATGGTTAGTGTTTGCCTAAATGTTGTACATATTGCTTAATTTTCCACTCATGCTCCAAATCTGGGCAGGGGGGCATTCCCAGAACCAAGATTTGGAAGGGACTCATATAAAGTATTTCAGAAGGGCTTAACTTAAGCCCACTTCTGGGTGTTACCCTAATCTGGAGCAAAGCAATGGGAAGTGCCTAGTTCCATTTCAAATGCATTTCCTGGCATATTTTTGCCAGGGTTTTCTTTGTTGAGTGAATCATTCATAAATGGATTCTACTAATAACTGATAACAATATACCAATATAGCAAAATTATTCACTATGCATCAAATCCATACTAGATGCCAACTATTATAGTAGGCCTTGGAGAGAGAACAGTAATAATGACATGAAGGCCAACGATGAACCATTAATGTTTCTTTTTCCTATAAAAGATTATCAAAAATTCAGTCTATGCCTTTGTGTAACCATTTTTCCAATAGTAGACAAAGAATAGTATTATTTAGTAAGTCAAGATTTTTATGAATGTTACTTCACTGTGACTTTAGTAATTTGAGGGATGGGATAGTTCTATTATTACTCTGACATCACTTAGGACCATAATCCAATCAGTAGAGAAAACACCCAGTGTATCTAAAGTTCAAAGCCATGGCATCCAGTCAAGTTCACTAGAGAGTTACACATGATGCAAAAGGTTATTAGCAAAATATAATGACACATATTTTCTGCCATCCTACAAAAATGTTTTTTAAAAACCAGTATCATTGTAGTAACTTATTCTCATAGTAATCACAAATCACAGTTTTTAAAAAATCCTGTGTGATTTCTCCTTGTGTTCAGTCCAAGTCACAAAAAAGAAGTCTCTTTCTTTCAAGTTTGGGCTCCTCCTTCACTCGATTTACCATGGAGAGTGACTCTATCCTGACCTGTATCTATATTCTTCAGCAATTCCAAAGGTGGAGAAAGCTCAACTCGAGTGGCTAACTATCAAAGTTTGTAAGTAAACTAGACAGTCCACTGGAACACCATTCCTGTAGAGAAGCATATTTACAAAACAGCATTTGATTTCAATAGCAAATATAGACAGAAGGGTATTTACAGCCAAGTTATAACACATATTTTGAAGTTTCCACCAGAAAAGAGCACGACCAAAGAGCATGCTCACTGGTGTTGCCAATTTATGGCCCATTTAAAATGATCCAGAAGTGGATGCTTAAAACAAATGTACATCTAAATGCAAAGTTATGCATGGTTCAGGGACCAACACAGAACACCAACTGGAAATAATAACACTCCCTTACATAAACTTACTTTACTTTTTTTTTTTTTTTTGCTGCAAAACATTTAAATTTGTTTACAATTTTTAAATAGTATAGGAACAAGTAATAAACATGAGGCATTATGTTTCTGTTTTCAGATTCAAGTAAGGAAGTAATCAAATGCATGCACCAAAAACCCCAAAAAAGAAATCTCAGGTATTCAGTTTCTTTTCTTCCCCCACTCCACAGGCATTGTTAGTTCAAAAAACAAAATTCAGAGAATACTGGCACTTAAAGGAAAACAAATCTTCCACTGTCATTTAAAAATAAACATTCAAAATAAAAGCTAACAGGTAGGTGGTGCAGAAAGAAAATTAGGTCATGCTAAAACAAATACTAATAATTTAGTGTAATATACAAAAATTACCACTTTTACTTAAGTATACCTTTTTAAAAAGTACAAATTGTATTTACATAATCATACACTATATCTTTGATTTCTTTTTCCTTTTACTGTCTTTGCTCATCTCTTCTTCATGTTTCGGAATTTCCTAATGTATAGAAGGCATTGTCAATACCCTGTCTTGTCTTTGCAGATGTTTCAATAAAAGGAATCCTGTAACTTCTTCCTAAGTCCTGAGCTCATATTGTGTCTACTGTTGTAGGAGGCAGATCACATTTATTTCCTACCAGGGCCATGAGTACATCTTCAGAGTCTTTAACTCTTTTCACTTCTCTATAACAGTGAATATTTTCAAATGATTTTAGCATTATTTAAAGCAAACACACAAAGAAAGTGCTCTCCAGTCCTCGTGTACTGGTCCCTCATTGCATTGTACTCCTCTTCACTTGCTGTGTCGAGAATATCCAAGGAACAGGTTACTCTCTGTTATTACTTGTTTCCTTTAGCAATCCTCATTGTAGGATCATATTCATCCACAAAGCAATTCTGAATCAGCTGTATCATCAAGGCACTCTTGCCTAGGCCACCAGCTCCAACTACCACAAGTTTATATTCAGGCATTTTCAGCAGGTCTGGGAGCTGTCGAGGCTCTAACCCCCACCGCTGCCTTCAGTGCCTCCCCTAAACTTGGCCAATCCTCACTCAGACCCCAGTTCTCAGCCCTAAAAATTCAGCTGATCCTTCCTCCTTTCCAGAGTCCATTCCCTTCCCAGACTAGTTTCATTTTCACCACCAGATGTGTTTAAGCTACAGATGCCCCAGTGGGTGTGCAGAGGAACTCCCAGCAACTGGGAAACCCCATAGTCCCACTCCCTCATGGCGGTGGTGGGGGTTGACCTGCCACAAGCAGCTAGGGACCCACATTGGGCACCACTGCCATAACCGAACAACCAGTGGGGTCCCATTGCCTGCCACCCATAGGCAATAACTCTACAGACAGATTCCGGTGAAAAGGAAAATGTAATTTTTGTACACACACACACACACGTATGCGTATGTGTGTATAACTTGATGCCCACCCCATCCCCAAAGAAACTGGAGGAGTGAGCAGGCTTCTGGCTGGTGGCCACTACAGCTTTTCCCACAGCTTTGCCTTCAGGGGAATGGGTGCAGGGCTTGTCACCAACCACTTTCCCAGACCTATCCATGCTAATCTCCTCACCATACCCCAAGATCCCCTTCTTACTGGCCTTGCTCCCAGCACTGGCAGTGTTCCTGGTCAGGCCTAAAGAACTCAGGGAGGGGCATGGGGCCTGACCCATGCAGACAACAGCTACCACAGATTCCCAGCTGGGAAGGGGCACAGACTTGGCTGGCCCATGCATCTGGATGATGGGAGGGCTGCAGCCAAGTGATTTCCCGCCTTGGGGAGGATCTTAAGGCTTGTCAGCCAGAGCCTGAGGCATGGCCCGAGCCTCCCCACCCCACCCTCCTATCCCAGGCTCACTGAGCTCCAGGCCTGCCCTGGGGCAATCAGGGAGGTGCTCCAATAACATCCCCAGGTATCCAGGACACAATTTCTGGGCCCAGGAACTCCAGTCTGCACCTGTCCAGAGGGGAGAGAATGAGAGAGAGAGAGAAAGAGAGAGAGAGAGAGAGAGGCATTTCTGCACGCTCTCCTTTTAAAGGATCTCCTCAGAATCTCCACCATGGCAGAAGTGGATGGGAGGGTATGTTCCTCCCATTTAATCATCTGCCTGGTTTTTGTCACCAGAGTAGCGTGCCCCTTTTTTGTGTTATGCAAGTGGCATCCTGGCACCTGGGGCAATACACATGTGCCATCTTCCATGCATATTCACCCTTCACCATTTCTGGGAATAAGTTCCCCCCAGTTACAAAATAACACCGCGGGATGCAGTCAGCAAATTCCAAAACAAAGCTACAGGACAAACGCTATAATGTTTTCACAAAAACATTGCAAGAAAGAAATTTTCCTCAAGATGGCAGAGTAGGTCAGTGCTGTGCTCACCACCCCCATCAAAATCACAGCTAAACTGCCAAACAACGCCCCTGGAGGACAGCCTGAAGACTGGCTCAACAGAAGTCCTATAAGGATATTCAAAAGAAGCCGCATTGATTCTGGTAGGAGGTTCGGAGAAGTGGGAAGGGGCAGGGTCCACACTCAGTGTGGCAGTTAAGAAACGGTGGGGAAGGTTAGTGTCCAGGCTGCAGAGGTTTCCAATGAAAGAGCAAGGAGGGAGAGGCCCCAGCCCCTCTGGCTATCCTCGGACCAGGATCCCAATGCCAGGGAGAGCACTCCCCGTGCTTTCTGGCTGTGAAAACAGGCAGGGACTGCAGCTGAGTGAAAGGGAGGGCTGTTTGCTGGATTCCCAGGTGTTCCCCTTAAGGGGCTGGTGCACAGATTAATCACTGACACTCACTTGCTCTGAGCTCCAGCATTGTTGGGGCAACAGCTTGAATGCCAGCAATTTACAGGGAGGACCTGCATTGTTGGGCTTCAGAGCACAGGCAGGAGGAGCAGCTTTCTCCCAGAGAGAAATGCGGGTAGAAGCCACTGTTTTCTTCTTGACCCTCCCCCACCCAGCTTGTTATCTGTCAATAATTCCTTCCCATGTAAATGGTTGAAATGCTCCATTTGTTACAGAGCAAACAGAAGGTGCATTATTGTCCACCGCCTTATGCAAAGATGCCTCTCAAAGCCAGAGATTTGTGAAAAGGAAAGGAAATGTTTATTTAATGCTATATAGAGTTAAAGTAGTGACTTAACTTCATTAAAATATCAAAGTCCTTCAGGATACCCACAGACGCCCACAGTGCTTCCTGTCTCCCTCTGCCCTAATTCAGGGTACCATAATTGCAAGGAAGAGAAGCACACGTCCGGGATCCAGGCTCTTGACACCGTCAGCTGTGTCGTTGTCCAGGCAGGATCTCTAATTAATCCAAAGCCATGTGGCACCTTCTCATGGCCTACTGGCAAGAGTTCTTTCACCCTTCTT